>PVJD01007551.1:0-82968 GCA_004026545.1 Mormoops blainvillei
TTCAACAAATGGTGTTGAAATCACTGAATATCTCTGAAAAAAGAGAACCTCAAATATTGCCTCCCACCTGACTAAAAAGGCAATTTTATGTAGATAACAGATCAAAAATAAAAGCTTAACTATAAATCTAGAAAAAAGGAAGAATATGTTAATAAACTTGGATAGCAAATATTTCTTAAGACACAAAGCACTAATCATTAAAAATGAATTTTTTTTAGTTATGGAAATAAAAAAGCTTATGCTCTTTCAAAAACTTAACTGGAGAAATGAAATAACTATAGACTTGAGAAAATATCTCAATACTTATATTTAATACAAATGAATTCTATCCAGAATATGTAAAGAGCTCCTACAATTCCATAAAATTTAAAAATCCAATTTATGTTAGTAAAAGACATTAAGAAGTATACAAATGGCCAATAAGCACATGAAAAGAAAATCTGGTAAGTCACCATCAAGGAAATGCAAACTAAAATCACAATGATAATGAGTAAAATTAAAGACTGACAATAGCAAGTCTTCAGGAAGAGGAGAAACTAGGATACTAAAATATTGTGAAGGGAATGTAAAATGGTGCAACAACTTTGGTATAAGATTTGACAGTTCCTTATAAAAAACTGAGCATGTACCTAACAACTATTCCACTATTAGATGATTATTCAAAAGGAATGAAAACTTTGGACATTAAAAACTTATAGAAGACTGTTTACAGCAGTGTTGCGTATTATGCACCAAACTGGAAATTACTCAAATGCTCATAACCAATTATATATATCCATGAGAGGCAATATACTCAGTAATAAAGAGGAACACACTGTTTATACAGGCAAAATATGACAAATCTCACTTGTTGTGTTAATTTAACAAAATCAGACACAAAAATTACATACTGTATAATTCTATCATATCTAGTTCTAGAGAAAAAGCAGAACTGAGCTGTGATAACGGAAATCGGAAGAGTGATACCCAATAGTGGTATGTGTGCATTAATTGGAAAGCTCTGGAGAGCATAAACTGGGGTGGTAGACATTTCTATATCTTAATAAAGATAAAGAGCTTATCAGTGTGTGCATTTTCCAAAACTCCGTGAAGTAAACACTTCATATCTGTGCCTTATGTTAGTTATGAATTAAATCATACTCTATTTTAAAAATATATTGAATTCAAAAGCTCCAGCCCACTGTTCAGTTGGTTAGAGCATTGCTCAGACACACCAAGGTTGTGGGTTCCATCCCAGGTCAGTCTACATTCAAGAATCAACCAAAGACTGAATAAATAAGCAGAACAACAAATCAACCTTTCTCTCTCTCTTTCCCTCTCCCTCTCTCTGCCTTCTCCCTTCCTATCTCTTTCTAAAATCAATCAATAAAAATTTTTAAAGCAAAAGAAAATAGCACTGGCTCAAGCACCCTCCTCAATTCCTTGTGGGCCCTCCTGGCCCCTGCTTTTCCAGTTCCTAGCAAGCAGAAACAGAAGAAGAGTTTAAAGTCCCTAAGGCCCAAAGTTAAGAAATGGATACAAGTCCATAAGTAGAAAGTTACTCCAACACCAAAGAGGCTTTCTGATATAATGTCTTCTACAAAAACTCTTAATCTTTTTTCCCTGAAAGAGCCATTTTTAAACTTATGAAATTTACATTTGAAAAAGGAGAGGTAAAAAGAATATCCACTTATTTTAAATAAGATTCCAATGGCTGAAACCACTGGAATAGTATTTGAAAGGAGTAAAAACACCATGAGTTGAGGGCAGGGCATACCATAATGCAATCCTTTGGGTCTTCCACCTACATGCCTAATACACATATGTTGGGATATTGATGTTAATTAACTGAATTGTCGTAATAATAACATAAAATTCTCTTACTATTTATAGTGTTATGCATACATTATCTTACTTCAGATTTACAATAACTGAAAAAGTCAGTTGTAGAACCTCTCTTCTGCAAATGAAGAAACTAGGGCAGCAGGCATGTGATTTAATCAGTTACAGAACTAGACCTATACTTTAGGGTCAATATTGATTTTCCCTGTGCAACCTGTATGGGCACGATCTTGTGAGGCACTCATCTTTTATGAATCTAGAAGTTTTAGTATCTAGAATTTAACTAGTAGAGAAATTCAACAGATCAATTGTATTAAAAAATTTTTCTCAGGAATCTAAATTCAATAATAAATCTTTTAATGATCTGCCAACCAAATCTAGAAATATTTTTTCTTTAATTGAGGAGGCAACTTTTTAAATGTATGCTGAGTAACTTTATAATGCTAACCCCATATAAATTAATACAAGGTCTGAGTTAAATTAATGAATATATATTCTTTATAATAATTATTATAAAATGTTCATTTTATTTATTATAATTTATTTATAATTGTGATTTATTATTTATTATGATTATGATGTTTGACTCCACAAGCACTTTCTGTTATGAGTTGAATTGTGTCCCCCTAAAAAAAAATAGGTTAATGTCCTAAACCCAAGTACCTCAGAATTTGACCTTATTTGGAAATTAAATTATTGCAGATATAATTAAAATGTTAACTGAAAAGATAGTAAGATGATGTCATAATGGAAAAGGGTAAACTCCTAACCTATGTGACGGGTGTTCCTTTAAGTGACAGCTATGTGAAGACAAGGACAGGCAGGAGGACACCAGATGGAGACGAAAGCAGAGATTGTGGTTATGACGCTGAGAGCCAAGGAACACCAAAGATGGCTAGATTCATTTTCCATTTTTCTATTGTTGTTTTGGTTTTTATAAAGTCATATAACTTCTGATCATATTAAAACTTGAAAATATTTTTCTGCTTTGTTTAGTTAGTCCTTTAGGGGACTAATTGCTGGAAGATTTTTGTTTGTTAGTTTTGGAAGTGCTCACCTGAATGAAGCCAACCTAAATCCTCTCTTTCCACAAAACAACTATTTTCTAAATAAGATTTCTAGGGTTAAATAGATTTTTAAAAATTAATTTTAATTACCCATTTTGACATATTTTAATTGTTTAGAAAACCTTCGGTTAACATTTTCTTAGCTTCGCACAGCCTCATGGTGCCGATGTGATGAACTTCTGACCAGTGAATGGAGTCAGCTATTTGGCAAATCTACTTAGGATCTGTTTTCACAACGTGGAACTTATTTCACACCACCTTTCTCGTTCAGGTTTGCATTGAAGCTTCCCTTCCCTTGGGCATGAGTAACAGCGTTGTGACACTGGCTTCAATAAGCAACTTTTTTATGGTGTCTAATCATGTGCAAATGTGTTAAAATTGGTAGTTTTTAGCAAACAGTTATGGAACATATTACCATAAGGCATCTGTTCATGGCGTGACAATGATTGGCCCTTGGCCACTTAAATGTTTTATTTAATAATGTGGGCATTTCAGTGTGTTTTCCTTTCATTATTTTAAACTTGAAAACAGAAACAGAAAGCCCCTTCTTTAAAGTTAAAACTTTACCGCCTACAGTCTGTCAAAAGCAATATAATCATCTGGATTTTGGAGAGGGGTTTTTGCAAGATGTTAATTTAATATGCTGGCCTATTTTGTGATGCTTTTTATATTTTGAATGCTTGAAGCTATCTCTACAGTGACCACCCAAGAAAAATAGACTTATTTTCGAGTTTGCAAACTGAAGAGAAAAAAAAACCTTGTCCAAATAATATTGCAAATATTAGATTCAGATTAATATACTTCCACTGAACACAGTGTTTAAAATACCAGGTATTCACTGATGTACATTAAAGTAAAGTGTTAAATTTTTTAAGATCAAACTTTGCTTTTCCACAAACTACATTAAATTTCTCCCTCTTTGTACTATATCACAGAAATGATTTTCTATGAAATATAGGATAACCTGCAGATACTCTGTAAAGTGAATTTTTAAATAATTGCTGAAAGTAATGTTTTCAAAAACTAGAATTTTTAAATAAAATGGAATAATGTAATATTCTGTTTGATGTCCTTATGGCAGAGCACTATATGTTTTAACATTTACTGAGTTTGGAGGATGCAAATATTTATTTTCAAAATAGTTTAGTACTTTTATTTAATATCCATAAATACATCTTTCAGCCTGACTTCAGAGACATTTCATGTGACTTACCTCTTGGGTAAGTTTAGAATTAGCTTCAGCTCTATTAAAAATAAATAATGATTAAATATAACAAACCAAACTTAAGTTTTAATATGCATATTAGGCTTGTTTAATTTCAAATTTTGAAAGGCCTGTTAAAAATATTTTTAACATACAATTTTTAAAATTGTTGTTCATTTACAGTTGTTCCAATTTTTTGTTTTGGTAGTCTGCAACTTCATTTATGGAAGTAAGCTATGGATCCAAAAGGAACAAATGGGAAAGGAAACTTTTACGTTGGGGCTATTTGGTTTCAAGACTAGAGTACTTAGAGGTCTTGATCCAATTAAGTGTGGGTGGGTGTGTCTAGCGGAGTAAGATGAGAAGCTGTGTTGTAATTTTTAGACTGGAGAAGTTGAACACCCAGAACTCCACATGCAGATCAGCTGTGGTAGCTTTGGTAGACACCACTTTACGTTCTTGACAATTGTCCATTAAAACCAAATCCACATGACTCTACTAAACCCTGAAGACAGCCGCTGCCAGGAGGATTGAGAAAGAAACCTCCTTGTATCATCTGTAGGTAACTACCTCAGAGATTTAGTCTTCAGACAGAGACAAAGGACTACCTCTCTGCTAAAGGTGCAAGGCAAAAAAGTAACATAACCGACTTATATATACATTCTGAGGAATTGTTTAAATATTTAAGGTCTTGGAAATTTTTAAATTAGATTTTAAAGTAACTCTTCTATTGACACTTTTACTATAAAGATTTTAAATATGGTACTCAAGTTAGACCAAATCCTTAAAATGATGCACTGATTTTTTTGCAAATATATATTTTTATTTGATAAATCATTTATATGATAAGATAATATGTACTAATTTTAGAAAAATTAGAATGTATAAAAAATGAAAGAAAATAAAAATCACTTAAGGTACTACCACTCAGGTTGGATAATGATACATTTTTTGTATTTTATAAAATATAAAATGTATATAAATATAAAAATGCAAAATTTTGTATTATGCATTTCATAATTTACCAACATGTTACACATATGCATATGTAAATATGCCTTTATATAACAGGGCTAATGAAAGTTAACTGTAAACTATGTGTTTTTATTTTTAGGTATCCCTAGGCTTTGGTTGTCTTACTACATTGATGATAAGAGCAGCACCTATCTGTATAGGGAGTATGGTCTTTTTATCATTAAGGGCAAACTGTGAGCTTCAATACCCCCAAGAAGGAGGGAATGTCCATTTTAGAGAAGAAGAAAAACTGTAAAGCCCACCTCTTCTGACCTACAGTAGTACAGAAAGAAGAAATGACAAGGCAAGAGGAATTAGGTGATAGCATTTTATTTCCATCCCACTTTGGACCAACTTTGAAGGCAAATGCCATACAACCATCCAAACAGGTATGAAGAGTCATGAAAACATTGGAGTTAGTGTTCACTTTCCTAGGCAAATAATGGAGAGGCATACAAACTGCTCAAAGAAATCCAGCTCCAGTTTAGTACCACAACCAGCAAGGTAGCACAGCACTGAGAGTAGGAGGCAAACCTAACCTAGGACTTTTGGCCTCATGTGACCTTTGGAACTGGGGTCCAGAAATCCCAGTGATCACCCTTGAAGGGGCACAGTTATACAGGCTGACCGAAGGCCAACAGAAGCAAGGTTCATTAACCAAAAAAGCCATTTTGATCAGGGAATTTGAAACTAGACATGAGTAATCAAGACCATAAATACAAATGATTGGTACTAGGATAAAACTCCAAGAGAGTAGATGAGACTAGTGTCCCCTTAATGAACACCAAGCCAAGAGCAGAAAAGAACGAGTTACAGAAATTAGTACAGAGGAAAGGTCACTGTGGATAAAGGAGGCCGTTTTCCTCAAAAGCTAGGAAGCCATATAAATATTCCATCTACTTATATGTCATCTAGAGAGAATCAATGGTCATGGGCATGTGAGGAAGTATAGGGAAATTCCAGAAACCATTTCCCCAGAAAATACTGGTTATTCGGAATACATTACTAAACTAGAAAAACCTGACTGTTATTAGCAAGTTAATTTATCCCCATCTATCTATTGTTTCCAGCCCAGCAACAGGAAATAGTGAAGAAATGAGATCAGTTATAGAAAATAAAGAAGCTTATTATTTTCCATCTGTGCAACAGAGTTTAAATATGCAAACCTGTTACATGTATGGGAATCTCTCAATCTTGTGTGTGTGAAAAAAAACCTAATATAACATTATTTAAATATGTAAATGCCAAATTTAAATACCATGGTATTTCCATGTCTCTAGTTTTATGCCTATAGGCTCATATATTAAATGTGCCATAACTTATTTAAACAATCCTCTGTTTTTACACATATGTATTATTTACTTTTTTGTTTTACAAATGTAAACATTAAAAATTCAGCATCTTCCAAAAGCTAAATTAGGTGATATTTCTAAATATTTTAAAAAGATTAGTTGCTTAAAAGCTTTTTATTTACAATAATGCTTGATATCTTAGCATCGTCATTTAACTTTAGGTTTCCAAGGGACCCCGCTATTCCATTGTTTTCCAAATGCTTGCCCAGAACTACCTTGAATGAAACATCCTGTCAAGACTTTAGAAAGTAGTATCAATGAACAGCATCCCGAATAGACATGTGTTTATTGTGCTTCACCATGATATCAGGAACGATGTTGTACTAACAGTAGATTTTAGTGATGAAGAGGATGGGATTGTAAGGGGTTGGTCATCATCAGAATAGTTGCTGTCAGTTCCAGTGAGAATAATTAGGCTGACTCTTAGATCAGGCTTTTCATAGCTAAAATAAGGGGGAAATGAATAATTCAGGGAAAAATTATTTATACATATATAATTTCTATGATTCAGTTTGAAAGAGGAGCTGTCTTTTACATACCTTTCCCCTTTTCTTTTCTACATTGCACATCAACTGTCTTAATTTACCCCAGAGATAGTCAGTGGCCACATGAGAAGCTTTGCTTTGATTCACGCACTTTAAATCTCATTAAAGCAAGTGTAAGTTTGGTTATGGCATATTGCTTTGAAAGCAGTTGGGGTGGTGGGGGACAATGAGAGAGTGTAAAAGAAACAACTGGTTCATATTCTGGGAACACTGCCAGAATTTGATTCAAAACCAGAACAAGTGCTGGCTGTCAGCTGAATCTGTGCTTAAAATAAAAGAAGGCCCGTAAGAGCCTAGATTAACAGGAAGAAGGAACAATCTAACGCTGAAATCTTAGTACAAGTAGCTGAACATGGTGGGTGCCATCCCTACATTTTTTGTGGCTTTCAATGTGATTGCAGATGACTTAGTTGATAAAATAGGATATAGGATTTCCATTTCCCAAGTACCCTATGAAATATTTGATAACATTCATGAAAACCGAATTTATGAAAACTAAGAAGAGTCACAAATACATTTACAATAACACATGTAAAGCAAGTTCAGAAATGGGTGCTAACCGTAATTCATAATACTTTACTACATATGAAATTGATGAACTGTAGGTGGCTGGTACATTTTTTAATTCTGCTATAACCTTGTTAATTCTGATGTTTAGGGATTAAGACATAAGCTGGGGACTCAGGTTCCTTTACCTACCCTTCAGTAAAAAATCAGTTTGCTATACCAATAAATTTTGCTACAGGCAAGTCGGTAAAGGGAATATGTAATTCACACAAGATGGTAATAAATTATTTTTAACATTTATATAGTAGGTATATGAAATTAAGATGATAATTACAAATCATTACATGGACACATGAAAACAGCATAAAATAACATATCTGATCACAGCTTGCTAGATTATTTGGGGTTGTTAAATATACATACTTGGAAATAATCTATATGTAGCATTTAAAATATTTTATTGAGATTTAACTGACATACAAAACATTATAGTAATGTCAGTGTACAACATATTTTTTACTTATATGTATTGCAAAATCATTACTATAGTAGGTCAATATCCATCACCACACAGAGTCATAATTTTTTTCTTGTGATGAGAATTTCTTAAATCTACTCTCTTAGTAACTTTTAAATGTATAAAACAGTATTATTAATTATAACCTCCATACTGTACCTTGTATCTCTAAAACTGATTTATTTTATAACTGGAAGTTTGCACTTGTTGACTATCTTCACCGATTTCTTTTAAAATATTATATAAATCAAGTTCTCCAATTCAAAATGTCTCCCCCACGAAGTCCCAGTTAGTGAACATTTACAATATCAGTTACATGATTTGATTTCACAGGTCTTCAGTAGTACTGTGAGGAGAAACCACTTTGAGCCCATTATTACCAAAGAAAGCAATGAAAAGAGTCAACTCTTTGGGGACATAGTCAATGATGAATGTATTCAATGATTCAAACTAGCATGTGTGTGGGTGGGGAATCCCACACAATTTAGCCATCACAAAGTTGACCAAGATGCAGAATTGCTTTGTAATGTTCTGCTTTAAATAAATACAGATAATTCAATAAACATTTGCAGCATGAGAATAAAGCATAAATCCAAACTTTGCCCAGCCGAGGGCTACCTTGGCAACTTGCCAGAAGCCAGAGGGCCAGAGCTAATTTGCATAAAATTGAACAGATTGCTGCAGCTGCCATCCTTATTAATACCAAGACAATCAGAATCAGGAGACATTCCATCCACAGGAGAGCCACTTCCTATAAAGAGCCACCCATTGCTTTGTGTGACCTATAGTCGTTAATATGTGATCCCGTTTTAAAGAGAAAAGCTATTTCTGAGAAAAAAGGCATGCACTGCTTTTTTTCAATTTACTAAAATAAATAAATAAAAGAATCCCAAGTTCTTTCACTGTGTACACTTACCAAGTCTCTTGGTCCTTTGACTTATCAATATAAAACATTACAGATTATTTTTGTATATTGTTAAAACTTTAGTAAAATCAATGTGTGGAAATTAGTGAAACTTGTGATTTCAAATTTTCTTCAAAAGAACTGTGCTGAGCTTTTCACAACTTAATTTTTTACACGTCTGCAAAGTATTATTTATGATACAGTGACTGCTACCAGTTGCTGATGATGTCACACTTGGCTCTTTACATTCGGTCACCCTTATTTCAACTTCAGGAAACTCTACACGGCAGTGAAATGCAGAAAGATGTCAAAAAGCATGTGCTATGACTTATCACACCCAAAACATGCTGAGAACACAGACACTATGTAATGCCTGATAGAGTGCTTTTGCATCAGGATATCAACAGCTCTCTCTTTGTCAGTACTACTAAATGAATTGGAAGATTACTGTTGTACAGTTTCTCAGTCAGAAGTGCTGTCAGCAGCTTCATGAAGGCCATCTGGGGAAAACAAACCCTTGGCCCACAGAAAGATGACGTAACATACAAGGAGCACTGGCAAGGACGGGTGGATTATATTAAAAACCTATCATATTTGTTAGCTAACTGCAGATGACAGCATTGGAGTGTACAATAAAAAGCTTTTCTGGTGCTCTGAAAAATCCTGAGTTCACCACACGGAATACATCTTGAGCTCATCTATTGTTCTGCAACACAGTAGAAGCAGAGTGTTGTTCTTTTCTGATCATATGAGTTCACGGGTATATTGAAAGAAACGTTAAATATCATTTAGTAGCAAATTTTGTAGGTAAGGTTTAAGGTTTGGTATACATTCTTTCTGCACTCCTCTTATTTAAGGATGTTTGATTCTATGGTTAAGAATATATATTCATCACCATACAATTTCCAGTGTGCAGGAGGCTATGTATCTATGTCACTCTCTAAACCAAAAATTAGGGATTTTTTTTGCCATAATCAAATAAATAATTAAAATATATTATATGATTTGTATGCTATTGTAGAGAAATAAAATCTTATAGCTTTTTCTCTTTCTACTCAAATTATTCATTCCTATGTCTTCTACCATCTTTATGTGAATACTTTCTCTATTGCCACTTCAACTTCTAAATTCTACTTTTTATCCCTTATTCATATTTCTATTTAGTGATAGAATTTCCCCATGAATATCATAGGAAGCCATCAAATGTAGGGTGACTTCCCAAAACTTACCTTGAGCTCCAGTGATATCTCTGCTTTCTAATGTCTTGTCTTAATCCTCTACATTTAAGCCTTTTTACATACCCCCATGGTCCTTGCTCTGGTTGTCAATAAAAATAAGCTGCAAATCCTCTATCTCCACTCACAGCTTGCAGTTTTTGCCTGGACCCTCAGTTGCTCCTCTTTGATGCACTTCTGAATTGATTACATCTCTCTCTGGCTTGTGTCCTCTCACACCCCTTTCTCTTTGTGTTCTTCAGCTTGAACTTTGAAGCTTAAATTTAAAAAGTTTCTAAAGACTATAGGATGTGCTTGTACCTTTGGCTTTCCTCTTCTCAGGTGCTTGGGACTTCTCTCTCAGTTGGGGTCACTTGGTTCTCAAAGGAAAGCCTCTTATGGTATCTCAAGAGCAGGAGTACTGATCTGTAGAAAGATGAAGGTCAAGTAACTATTAAGCCACAGTATTGGTATTGGAGCTTGGTTCTGATAATAAAAAAAGTATATTAAAAGCTTTTGCAGTCATTTGTCAATGTATGTTTATTTACTTCTTTGAGTCTGCTTTTAATTTTTGTTGTGTATTTTCCATTTTAATTCTCTCTTTGGAAATATGTGAAGTTGATATGATGAGACAAGCTTGGGTATAATTTCCACTCAGCACAAGTTCCCACCCTGAGACATTTGAAGTGTAACTTTAAATAAAAGCATAGTCATGTAAGTAGTTTAGCTCTGTGCTTAATCTAAACCAACCTAGAGATTCCCATTGGTTAATACATGCCCTATAACAATTTTTCACATAAGGGTTTAATCCTAATCTGATCCAGTAACAAGTAACTTTAGCATGTCTATTTTTTTGTATGTCTATTTTTTGTACCTCCAACAGAAAGCTTAAATATCTGATGGAAATCATGTCAAGTGGTCTAAGCAGATTCAAAGATATGGCAATATTAATCTTAGCAATATTAATTAGCACTAGATGATTTTTCATCATCCTAAAATCAATAAAAAACACTATGTATTTTCTCTATATCAAGCAAATTAAAAACTTATGAGATTATATTCAAGTCCTCCAGATACCCTTGTAGCCATCCTCACTTTCAACCTTTCCTTCATTTCCCACACTTTTGAGGTAAGATAGATTTTATTTCTAAAATTTGATCATTTTCTAAATTTTTATCATCTTGATTATTTCAACAGTCTCTTGATTATTCTGTTAACCTCTAATTTGTCTTCTGAAAACTTCAACCTTCCACTGAAGATGAGGAAGTTCTTCCTAGAGTACGTATTTTTCCCACTTGCCAGATCAAAGACCTTTGCAATTCCCTACTACTTACAATACCAATTTTGATGATAGTCAAGCAACAGCATAATCTGATTTTAGCATACTTTTCCAGCACCGACTTATTTTTCTTGTGGTCTATGTTCTAGAGTTCAGGAAATGAAACTATTTTTTATTACCAGAATATAACTCTGTGTTTTTTTTATCATTTGCAGTTGCTCCTCCCCCAGTCTATTACTCCTCGCCTTTGTCTAGATGTCAAAATTCATTAAATGTAAATATCACTCAATGAAGACATAACATATTTCTCCCTGATTTTATAATTAATTGTTCTCTTATGTACTAAGTGTATAGCCACATGATTATGAGAGGTTTTGTGCTGAAAATTATCTAGTATAGACCATCATTCTGCAAGTGAGGAAACATTCTGGTAACCCTAGGTTGTTGAAATCAGACAATTTGCTGTTTATACAACTAATATGCCATTATCACATCATAGTTGATGATAAAGCTAAATAACTACAAAGTTGAAATTCACTTAAATGTGCCTGCTTGTATTTCACTAATTCCATTTCTTCCCACCGCATGACTTTAGGGCTTCAAGCCACTTCTACCTCATAAAGTCTCTCCAGTTAACTGAGAGTTCATGGCAGGGCTTTGTGTACTCTGTAGCACACCTACACCTTGAAAGCCTCTTGTGTTTCTACTAAGTTTCTGCAGTGCATGTGCCGTATTGACTTTTTAACAGGTCTATTATAACTCATCTCTGAGAAAATCATGTTTAGGACTTCCCACCATTATAGCTCCTACTTACTTTGAGACCACTGATTGGTCAGAAGCATGTAATATTCCAAGGTAAAAGGAAATAATCAGAAGAGATTGATTTTTCCTAATATTTATTTATTTTTAGAGAGAGGGGAAGGAAGGGAGAAAAAGGAGAGAAACATCAATGTTTTTCCTCTCGTGCACCCCCAAATGGAGACCTGGCCCACAACCCAGGCATGTGCCCTGACTGGGAATCGGGCCAGTGGCCCTTTGGTTCGCAGGCTGGTGCTCCATTCACTGAGCCACGCCTGCCAGGGCTGACTTTTCCTAACTTCAGATCACATTTTTACGTCTGTACCCACAGCAACATTAATTCATCCCAAACTACCTAATTCTCTCCCAAAAACATTTCCTTTGGCTTCATCCTGTGTCCTTTATCTCCACAAAAACTCAAAATCAGTTCCTCGTATCAACAGGTAATCAGGAAGTAAACTAAATTTCATTTCTTTATTTTTCCCTTTCCCCCAGGCATTCAGGTACCAATTTTTTTTTTTCCATTCCTCCTCTAGTCAAAACATAAATTTCTCAAGTACATCAACTCAGTTAGATGACACCTATATGATTATAGCTGGGCACATTTGTTGGGGCATGAATGTTGTTTACATGGTCTCCTCCACAACACTGCTGACTACCCATGGGTCATAACCATGTCATAGTCACCTCTGTTTTCCCGAGGGTAACTGGAGAGTGAACAGTAAAAATTTGGAGCTAAACAAATATTTATATTTTGAATGAAGAACAAATACAGCATTATTTAAAATTCTAAGGGTAAATGATCTAATATAAAGCATGGGCAGAGGCGGATTAAGGTCAGTTGAGGCCCCAGGCACAGGAGAAAATATTTAAACATACCATCAGCTTTTACCGCTGATTGTAAACTTATACGTAATTAAAATTGCACATATGAAACCAAACTTGGTGTCATTAGAAAAAAGTGTAAAGTTGGGGTTTTGCAGGGCCCTTCAGAAGTCGGGGCCCAGGGCGCGCGCCCGGTGCGCCCGCCGTTAAATCCGCCTCTGCATGGGATCATCTCATGTTTTGTTTTGAATTAAACAGGTTTGCAAGTAACCACACGTAAAAGTAGATTACCCTTACAAAAATGTTACATATGTTGATTAAATGGTATATGATTTAGATTAACATTTTTAGTCATTCTGGTTTATTCTTTGACTTAACCATGATTTAATAAATCCTAATCCTTCTTATCTATGGAAAATAAATCAAAAATATTAAATATAACATTGGTACTTTGTGGGTATATTAACAGTCTAAAATATTCTCAAAATCCATTTCTTTCACACATTATTTTGCCTTGATTTTTAAATATCTTTTTTAAATGTCATTTCTCCCCTTTCTCTCAATGTTACTTCTCTCTTTTAATGTAATTTGTGATTCTTACTGCATCAAGAATAGAGTATATGGAATAAACATCCCAAATATTTTTCCTTCCCTGATTGAAAATATTGTTTTTTTTTCACTAGACAAATGTTTTAAGTGCCTATGATCTATAGTTATAGATTTGCACCTGCTCATGTTTAAATTGTCTTGAAGGAAATAAGTAAATCCTCAAAAGGTCCTTTCCTCAGTCTCTTCATTCACTTTAAATGAGGATAAAAACTTAGTAAGTGCTTTGTGGCTTACCAAACCTCCCTGAAAGCCAGCAGGGGCCTTTGGCTCAATTCTACGTTTCCTTCTATTATAAAGGTGAACTGCAAAGTAGATTCTGAAAAGTTAATCCTTATAATTTAAACCCTTATTTGTTCCACATGAACTAACTTCCAGATTGTTACTGAAACAAATTTTCTTTTACTTGTGTATTCAAATAAGTATGATTCACTTAAAAAGCAGT
This sequence comes from Mormoops blainvillei, assembly GCA_004026545.1. Lineage (NCBI taxonomy): Eukaryota > Metazoa > Chordata > Mammalia > Chiroptera > Mormoopidae > Mormoops > Mormoops blainvillei. The sequence goes on from PVJD01007551.1 coordinate 14,099, forward strand.
CCCACTGAACCACATTTGCATATCCTAATTAGTTTAGCATGTACATTTTCCACTCACATGTTTTTCAAATAAATGCTTTTGAAGAATAGTAAAACTTAACTAACATCTGAGGCTGCAAGTTCACAAAAAAGAAAAATAAAAAGCTGACATACATACTAGCTAAAGAAAAAAGGCAAAAATTTCAAATGTGTGGCACAGAGGATGTGGATTTGATTCATATTTCATAATGGATAATTGATTTGTGTTTAGTATGTACCAGGATGTGGGTGGCTTCAATGCCAGCTCATCCATATATTTGTATAACCAAACAGAGTAGAAATTGAAGAAATAATCTAAGACTTTATCAATTTTTGAAGAATATTTTTATAATTTGAAGCAAGCTAATAATAAATAGTTGAGCTACATCAGAGAGAAACTACTAGGGAGAGAGCTAGCTGTCAAAAGAAAACACCAAATTCTGAAGCACTCTATCACAAACCTAGGTACATATTTTATTTATATCTTATAGAAAAACAAGTCATGGATTCAGAAAAAATTTCTCTTCATTAAACATGGCCTGTGATTGTCTTTCAGTAAAAGGGAAGAAGGGAGAGGGAAAGGTTCTGTGTCACAAGCATGGTTTCAAATACACAATATTTGCCTAAAATCCCCTTATTCTGAAAAATTAAAAGAATACAAAATAGAATGATGTCAGTTATGCTTTCTAGTCATATTGCTGAACTTAGATTCTTATGTGAGTGTTCACTGGTAATTTTGGAAATTGAAGTTAATTAAACCCACCCACTTAACCACTCCTGTACCTTTTCCCCCTTAATTGTAAAATGTTTGGAAAACAGAACCGCCTTAAGTTTTTTTCTTTCTTTTTCTAAAAAAATATTACTGTATTTTTTTTTCATAACTTTTCAGTCCGGCTCAGGTCATGGATCAAACCTGGGGACCTACTGCTTATATACTTACTTCACTTGCACTGCATTTCTGGCTTTGAATAATTATTCAATGCATTTATCTAATATGATATAGTTAACAATACTTTCATAATGCTTGACTTCAGAAAGCAGTTGTCACTGGGTTGTTCTACATTATCCTACTTTTAAAAGACAAAAGTGGGAAAGTCATAGTAAGAATGCTACAGAAGTTATTTTGTATTGGAATATCTTACTATTCTTTTGGCTGTTTTGAAGTGTAAAGGGAGTCAACAAAAGAAATCAACAAACGATATGTGCGAATGAACAGCACCGATTGCAGTGAAGAGAGTGCCTTAGGTAGGAGGGACCAAAAGTTGAGTTCCCCAACCCTGGAGCACCCTTGCCCACTAGGAGACTTCCCTATTCCACTTCCAAGACTACGCAAGCTACTTACTACATTTGGAAGTGTGATTCTACTAAATAACCTCAGCTTTGGGAATTAAAAAAAAAAAAAAAGGTTTGAGATTAGAGAAGTCTCGCTTCCCCTTTAGAATCAAGATAAATGGGGTAGGCCCAATAGTAATAGCACATCATCTAGAGCTATAGAGTAGTAAATAAATTACATAGTAGATACTTAGTAAAACTCATTTTCTCACAATCAAAATTGACCCTACCTAAGAATATTCAAAACGATATTTTGTCTTGTTTGTGCAAGTCCACTCTCATATCTTATGTGCTAAAATGTTAAAGAAGAAAAAAAGAAACACCCAACACTCCAACAAAAGTATGAGTTTTCATATGGAATGGATGACATATGTTTAAAATGGTGTCACAGCCACATATTTCTTATTTTATTTGTGTTTCCTAAAACTAGAGGAATGTTGAAAAAACTGTGAGTTAGCTAAGAGGGTACGAATGGGAGAGTATCTGTGCTCCAGCTGAAAAAAGTATAAGCGGTGTCATGTTGGAAATCATTCCCAACTCTCCGTTGCTTTCTTGTGTGAGAAATGAAGTCGAGGTGCTTGGCAGTTCTTGTCAACAATATGTCGAGGCGGTGATTGTACTATGCTGTGGCACAGAGCTTTCAAACAGAAACACCAGAACCTGTGAAGTATGTGTCTGTGATTAGTACCTGATGCTATGCACAGCTGATGCCTGAGTTCACGTTTTTAATGGATTATCTTCTTTATAAAAACGAATGGTGCTTCTTCCTCTGTTAATCACATTAATGTTGAAAAGATCATATGGCTACAATCAATTCTTTAGCATGAAAATTTTGTTTCTTCCCTTTCCAGATCCATCAACAAAAACACATGAAATGCCTAGCTATAAACATCAACTTTCACAACAAACATAAATTATATATATGTGTGTATATTTATATATATATGAGAATAAGAGAAACGCTTATAGTGCCTTTATTCAAAAATAGCAATAGCATTCAAAATGCTGCCTCACTCCCACAACCAGATCATTTCAGAAAGATTGTAAATTTTAGAAGACAATCTATAATCTCTAATAATAGCTTTTTCAATTTATTTTCCAAATGAATACCAGATGCACCCTTCTCTTTCCGCTCCCAAACACATATTCCCCGATTGCACAGTTCTAGTTATAAGAAGATGTACTTTGGTGCTGTGTAGAGCTTATTTAGTTACATCATGTCCAGTACTTACCTGATTGCCAATCTTGATTATATTTCTCAATAAATCATGTAGCTCTAAAGAAAGACTGTGTTACCTGGTAAAATCATTTATGAGAAGGACAGCTGATGCATAAAGCAGGATGAGGAAATTCAAGGGAAAACTGCTTTACTACCGATGTTTTAAACTCTGAGTGTTTGTGTGTGTATATTTTGGGGCAGGTGATATAAGTAAATAGGCTCTGCATGTGTTTTTTACATACTGTACTTAGCACTTTTAAAACTTGTAATGTTTATGCAAACACCAATAAAATTAAAAAATCATATGAATTTCAAATATTGACAAGGCAGAACTATACATTTCAGCAAGGGGCAATGCTCTGTTCAAGTCTGTAAAGTACTATAGTACATTCTAGAGAAAACAAATTTAAGCAAATAAAAAACATACACAACCTCCCTCAAGGAACTTGACAATCTATCAGAAGAAGCAAACATATGTAGAAACCATTATTGGTAGTCACATTTCCCTCTCTGCTCTGCTTATTTTAAGGCTCAAAGCTCCGTCTGGGGTCTACGGTAGAAAACACATAGGATTGGAGGGCTTGATCTTTACCCCTGGTTTCAGGATATTTTTGTTTCACTTCAAATTCTTTATTTTTTATATTTTATTTTCACATTTCTGTGAAGTATCTTAAATGCTTTTTCAATCAAGATTTAAAATCAAGACAAAATTTGTGGGGGAATTATTCAATATAAAACTTATATAATTAAATCTATGATTTAGTAGAGAATTCTCACAGCACTGGGGAATGCGGGTTAGAGACAGTAGCCAGGAGACATTTGAAATATTATTATGTCCAGATGAAAGAAAATGAAGGCCTAAACTTGAGCATAGGCAATGAAGCCAAAGCAGAAGTGATACATATGAGAGGCATTTAGGAGATAGTTTCTACAGGGCTTGCTGACCATTTGCACACAGGATCTAAGAGAGAAGGAAAAGAGGAAATAAAATATATCTATTCAGCTTTTTGTCTAAGTGACTTGTCAAATATTATAGTCTTAGAATAGACTGAGAACACTAGTGTTGATGGCATAGGGAGAGTAGGAAGATAGTGAGTTCATCTTCAGTTGATGGAATATGAGTGCTTGCAGGGCCTTCAGGTAGAGTTATCTAAAGACTGTTGGAAATACAGATTAGTAAGTTAAGGACAAGCAGAGAGGCTTATATCAGCAGAGGAGAAAAAGAAACTCAGAAACAGAATGTCCAAGACAATAGAGCATTTAAGGAGTTGGATAGAGGAAGAAGTGATAATGAAAAATTGTAAGACAAAGTTGAAAGTAAAATAAACAGTAAAAGATGTATCAATGGAAGAGAGAATTGGATTTCTACAGTGCTACCATTATGTCTTCTTTAGTATTTTCTATGTTTATTAGAGAATTGGGAAAATACCAGGAGTCAAACTATTTGACAAATGATTAAAAAGGGTTAAAAACTTTAAACACAAATCAAAGCTAGTGAAGAAAATGATTGTGAAGGAAATGTTAACCTGGCCATCAATATGTCATTAGTGTCCTCCGTAAGAACAATTTGGAAGTGCAGGAGAGGGTGAGAAAACATATGGAGATATATATGGGGAGAAATACATGGAGACAGAAAAAGGTGAGGAGAGCTCCAGTCAAGTGACAAGAACAGAAATCCTTGATGGCTTTAATTTGCATCTCTCTGATGGTTAGTGATGCTGAGCATCCTTTCATATGTCTCTGGGCCCTCTCTCAGTCCTCCTTGGAGAACTGTCTCTTCAGGTCTTTGCCCATTTTTTAATTGGGTTGTTTGTCTTCCTGGAGTGGAGTCATGTGAGTTCTTTATATATTTTGGAGCTCAAACTCTTGTCCGAGGTATCATTGGCAAATGTATTTTCCCATATGGTTAGTTTCCTAGGATTGAAGGTGGGAGGTGGGGGAGGGTGGGGCAGGGGAAAATGGTGGTAGGAAAATGGAGACAACTGTACTTGAACAACAATAAAAAAGAAAAAAGTGGAAAAAAGAATAAAGTGTCTATCAGAAAGGTTTAAAAAGAGAGAGAGAGAGAGAGAGAGATGCTTGATGGATAACTGAACAATGTTGCAGTGCTTTTTGAGGATAATGATGTTGACATACAAAATGGAGAAAAAGCCAGATGAAAGCAGCATCACAGAAGAAATATATGGAGAATTAGATGGGCAAATCAATTAATGGCGGTGTATGCAGAATATTCATAGTGGAAAAAGTACTGGACAGGGACTCAATTAACCCAGGTTCTGATTCATTGCTGGAGAAACTAATTACAGAATCTTCAGGAAAACAATCTTTATGAACTCATCTGTAAAATAATTAGTTTGGATTAGAAAGGAAGTTCTTGTTGTGGAGAACCTAGGTGATTATATGTACTGTTAGCCATAAATCTCTATGATTCTTGAACTCTCTGGTTAGGGAAGGAGAAAGAAGTGCCATATAGAGAGATTTTGGATAAGCCGTAATTAAGAACATTTCTATTTAACCCAATAAAAAAAGACTATATGTCACTTTTAATCAGGAATGGAAATACAGAAAAAGTAATACATTTATCAGATATAGTGTACAAAAAGTAATAGATATCAACAGCTCATTCAGCTCAATCTCCTAACTCTTTTGCTAAGGTATGTCCCCCAAGGAGATGCATAGTGAGGACAGTGGGTGCAAAGTCATGGCATTCTGATGGTTCAGTGGCTTTATTACTCTTTCAAGGCTCTCTCCAGAAGAAAATCAAAGGGATCCAGCTGGATCTCAGGGGAGCCTCTAAAAAGGCCCCAACTTGAGTAGGGATTGGTTGGTCCTCGATGGAGTGCTTTCTACTATCTCCTTACTCCAGGTCCTAATGGAGGCAGGTCTTAATCCTCCGAGCTTCTTCCAGGCTATTACCTAGGATGCAGAAACTATGCTGTGGTTCATTACACGTCAGAGACATTAATTAGAAGAGGAGACCTTATTATGATGGTCTCAGTTTTTCTATCCTACCTGGGGAAACAAAGTTTAGTAACACCAAAAATTAAAACCTTTTGCAGCAGTCGTCAATTAACATGTTAAACTTTTACTTTTTTTTTTCTTTTAAAGTGAAATAGTTTGAGCCTTGCTATCATTTTGTTATCTCCTGGTGTGAGATAATCACAAGCAGCTTTTAGAAATCTCCCATTCGAGGGAATGAAGGCCAGACAATTCTGTTACATGACCCAAGACACTAGGGACATAGGCTGGAAGCCAATGAATTTACCCGCTGGAATTCAACTGAATTTAAAAAGCTATTTTTCAAAAGATTTAAAGGTGACTAGAATTAGTAGGACCCAGGATGATGGATGTAAGATGGGTGCATATGAATGGGACATAAGACAGGATCTTTTTAATTTTTAAATGTATTTATCTTTTTAAAAATTTCTTTGCAATAAAGATAAATCTTTAACACTGTTTGTTAAAAAGACTGTCCTTTCCCCAATGAATGGAATTTCACTGAGTCTGTGAATCACCTTCGGTAGTATTGGCATCATATAGTATTAAGTCTTCTGGTCTATGAACGTGGGATATCTTTTTGTATATTTGCTTCTTTTTAATTTTTTCATGATGTTTTACAGTTTTTATTGTACAACTATTTTATCTTTTTGGTTAATTCCTAAGTACTGTATTCTTTTTCACACTACTGAACATGGGGTTGTTCTTTTAATTTTCTTCCCATATTATTCAGTTAGTGTCTAGAAATGCAACTGATTTTTGTGAGTTTGCTTTCTATCCAGGTAGTTTGTTGAATTTGTTTATTAGTTCTAACTTTTTAATGAAATCTTTAGGATTTTCTACATATGAGATTATATCTGTAAACGGATAATTTTACTTCTTCCTTTCAATTTGGATGTCTTTTTTTTCCTTATCTAATAGCTCTGCCTAAAACATAGTGCTGTGTTGTATAAAGCCATGAAAGTGAACATCTTTGCTTTGTTCCTGACATTAGAGGAAAATCTTTGTCTTTCACCACTGAGTGTATTTATTGTGGGTTTTTCATATATGACTTTTATTATGTTCACATAGATTTCTTCTATTTTTACTTGTTAAAGTGCTTTTTATCATGAAAGGATGTTGAGTTTTGTCAAACTTTTTTTCTGCATTGGTTGAGATGTTGTTTATTAATTCTGTTAATGTGGTGTATTGCACTGATTGACTTTTGTTTGTCAAATCATCTTTGCCTTGCAAGAATAAATCCCATTTGATCATGATGCATAATCCTTGTAATATGTGTCTGAACTTAGTTTGCTGGTATCTGCTCAGATTTTAGCATAAATATTCATCAGAGATATTGGTCTGTAGTTTATTTTTCTTATAGTGTCTTCATCTGGCTTTGGTACCAGATCAAAGCTGGCATAATAGAATGATTTAGAAAGTAATCCTTCTCTTCAACTTTTTGGAAAAACTGAAAGGAGTTGATATTAGTTCTTAAAATGTTTGGTAGAATTTATCAGTGAAGTCATCAGTCAGAGCTTTGCTTTGTTAGAAGATATTTGATTACTACTTCAATCTCTTACTAGTCACAAGTCTATTTGAATTTTTAAAATTTCTTCTTGATGTAATCTTGGTAGGTTTCAGATTTATATGAACTTTTCCATTTCATCTAGGTTATCAACTTTTTTAATGCACAATTGATTATAGCACACTCTAATAGTTCTTCTTATGTCTGTAGAATTGGGGATAATGTTTCCACTTTTATTTCTGATTTTAGTAAATTGAGTCTTGCTTCTTTTTTTTCTTAGTCAATCTAGCTAAAAATTTATCAGTTTGTTGAGTTTTTTTTTGTAGAACCAACTCTTTGTTTCATTGATTTTTTTCTATTTGTCAATATTTTCTATTTCATTTATTTCTGTTCTAATCTTACTTATCTCCTTTGTTCTGCTAGCTTTGGATTTAGTTTATTCTCTTTTTTCCAGTTCTTTAAGTTATAAGCTTAGATAGTTATGATACTTATTTTTATACATTTATAGCTATGGATTTCTCTCTTCCACTGTTTTTAATGTAAAGAATATATTATAGTATGTATTAGTCTTTACGTAATTTTTGAATTTCCTTTATAATTTTTCTTTGATTCATTGGTTATTTAAGAGTATGTTTTTAATATCTATAAACTTGTGAATTTTCCAGTTTTCTTTCTGCTATCGATATCTAAAGTTGTCCTGTTGTGGTTGAAGAAATTTTTTGCATGATATCTGTTTTTTTAAATCTGTTGAGACTTAATTTTCAACCTAATGTATGGTTGATCCTGGAAAATGTCCTATGTGCATTTGACAAGAATGCGTATTCTGTTGTTGTTTGGTAGAGTGCTTTGTACATATCTGTTAGATCTAGTTGCTCTATTATTGCTCAGGACCTCTATTTTCTCACCCATTATTGAGAGTGGAGTAGAATTGTCTATTTTTTCATTTCATTCTGTCATTTTGCTTCATATGTTTTGAGAGTCTGTGTGTAAATGTTCATTATTAGTATATCCTCTTGCAATATTAATCTTTTTTTATTAATATGTAATGGATTCCTTTTTAGCTATTTTTGTTCTACGTGCCTTATAACTTTTTTGTCCATCATTTCGTCCATTTACTTGTTTGTTTAGTTGATGTTTTGTGGTCTACTGTTTTAATTTTTTCGCATTTCCTTTTGTGTATATTCTTTACCAGTGATTTTCAACCAGAGTGCCACAAGAATTTTTAAAACATGCAGTACCTGATTATTAAGTCAAAGGCACTGACCTCTTTTTCCTTAGATTATCAAATGAAAAATGACAACATTATAACTACATTTAGTGATATGGCTAGATAAAATTTTTTATAGTAAAAGCAAATGCCTTATTATGAACAAACTACACTTTTAAAGTATTTTTATAGCTAGAATTTTTTATCTAAACAAACTTTTGTGCTTTCTTGTTTTCAATGTCTGTTTCTAACAATTTGTTATGTCTTGCGATAAAATTATTTAATAGAAACAAATGTGGCATAGAACTATTTTTTAAAACACATTGTTTTTTCATTCAATATGTTCTTATTCTTGCCCTTTTCTAACATTGTTTATTTTTACTACCTATTTGTGATTTATTTCCTCAAGAAAAAATAAGAGTAGAAAGCAAAAGTAATCTCAAAGTCACTGTTTTAAATTTTCAAACTCTAAAAAACATTAAATTCATTATGTTCCTTGTCCCTGGTTTAGTATAAAAACAAATCAAAGAAGGCAAAGGAACAAACAACTAATAAACACACTAAGTTGGGTAACATCTCTATGGAAATAGTGGGAGGTTACTGGAGGAAGAAATTTCTTCTCAGACATTACATGTATTATATTATAAATGTTAATTTTTTTGTACATCAGATCAGTAAATGGTGGGGACAGTGACTCTACCTAATTCAGATTACTATATAATTAATCACTCAAACTGGGACGCTTATGAAGGAGAAAAAAGTTGCAATAATCACACAGAAAAATGTTATTATAGGACTTTATGAACAGAGATGCCTGTTCAAACCTAACTTAAATGAACATGAAAAAAAAATTTAAATATGGCAAATACAGTGTTTACATTCAATGATAAGAGCATTTGTTTTATTTTTTAATTTTTTTTCAACTTGGAAATTAAACATAGATTAATAGCTTTCTTCTGATATATGATTTTGAATTATTTTAGGATTTAATTTTCCTGTGGAAACAAAATGTGAGACAACATTCACACACTGTAAAAATCTGTCCTCAATAATTTAATACAACGTCATTCTAGAAACTGAAGAGAACTTGCTTTAGGAAATTTGTTTTTTCTTTCAAAGGTAAAATGCACAAAGAAAAATATGATGTCTAAGATATTGTGCAAATAAGTGCAAACTTAACTGGAGAAGCAAAAGTCCAAGGAACAGTTTTCTGGAGATAATATGGTTTTCAATTTATCTTATGCTTACTGTTTGAACATTGAATTTTGTGTAAACTTTATGAAAGTTTTTATTATCAGCATCTATAATGTAAATATTGTAAATATATTGTAATATATATTGTATATATTATATATTTTATTAAATCTAGAGTACAGGGCCTGGTTTTAATGGGTTTTTTAAAAGTGAATTAGTAAAATTTTATGTGGTTCAAATTGACCTTTGTAAAACATATATGTATATATTTATATGTGTATTGATTTAATGTATAAGTATACACAGAACAAATAAAATATATAAAGTCATGGGTAAATTTTCCCTTTAAATATTTTTTATCATTTTTAATGATTGCTCAGGGTTTCATTGTTTCTATGCACTGTAGGTTATTAAATTTAGTTTTATCACCATGCATTCTGCAAAAATATTAGCCCATAGGTGCTGTGGATATATTTTGTGGTTTAATGTGTTGGGAAAAACAACACAGTATATCCCTTTCTTAAGAATTCACAGGATATAGATTAACTCATTCATGTAGTTCTGCTTGAAAAAAATCTTTTAATTTTGGTTAACTCAGCCTTTCTAAAACTTATTTTGTCAAAGAATGTTTTATTTAAGTCCTTTTAATGTCCTATGGAATTAATATGTGGTTGGAACACATGCTGGGTAATGCTGACTTTTAAAACTCCCTTATTTGAACATTTAGGCAGCTTCTATTATTTTTAATTGACCAATGTTCACATTTTATGGTCTTTTAAAATGGTAAAAATAGATAGCTAAGAATGTTATACTGTTTAAGAATGATTAAGAATATATTAAATCTAGAGGTGTAGTAGTGGATAACATGGTTTTCAAGTTTCCTCCTAGCTGTAATACCTTATAATTTGTACTATCATTAGCTGCTATAATGGCAGAAATAGTTTTAAAGAATCATAGTGTCCTTAAGGAATATATATGGAGTTACAGAGATATTTTCTTACTGGTCGTTTCACTATTTTAACTGATTCAACAGTAAAGAATGTGTAGTATTTATAGTTTATATATAGTTACAATTACAATAAGTAAGATTAAAGTTCCATGCTTTGCCCAGGCATTAAATTGGACTAAAATACAAGGCCTGTCCAGAAAGTATTCAGCCATGCAATATGAAAAATAAGACATTTATTGAAGAAGATACATGATACAAGAAACACTGTACATAAGACAATGATACCTCAGTCTCCTTGAAAGTAGACACCTTGGGACCTCACACAGTTCTCTGATCTTTGTTGATTGCAGTCCGTACACTTTCAACATTCTCAGAATGTTGCAGGCCTTCCAGAACATGGATGACTTTCAACAGGGTCTTGACATATTTGAAGCATTTGTGCCACACTTTTATTTGCACTGCATTCGTTGCGTTGTCCCTGAAAACCTTCTGAATCATCTGAATAGTTTCTGTAGAGGAATGTTTAAGCTTTATGCAAAATTTGATGCAGATTCGTTGTTCTACTCTATCAGTCATTTTGAATGTGATGGTCACACAGTACAGACGCTCGCTCAATAGCATGTACCACCCCCACTGACTAGTACAGTGAAGTCATCAATGTTCACACATGCGCATTTCAGTCCACTTTCCTTGACTGTCGGATTACATCAATGTCATGCAAACCATTCTCATTATATTAATAATGGCTGGACTTTTTCTGGACAGACCTTGTATACATACATGAAAAATGTAGAGTTAGGTCTTAGTATAGAAATAAATTTATTCTTTCTACTTTAAAACCAACTAAAATATTTGGAAACCATAAATTGCTCTAAAATAAATTTACTTTAAAATCTGAGATTTTTTTTGTGTGTGTCTTATCCATAAAATAGAAGAAATTTCTAGATAATCAAGGCAAACTATATTTTTTAAGAAGCCTTAACAATTGAAAAATTATTTTGGAGTGTTCAGGAAATTTGGTTCTGTACATTTATAATTATTTAGGTGTTTCCATGATCATAAATTATTATAAGTTCTTTTATGGTTGGATGTGTGGGTAAATTGGTTTGTTTTTGTAGTTTCAGAGTGTTGGAAAATAAGGTACATATTTGGGTGATTCTTTACTTTTTGTTTTTCAAAATAAAACTAATATAGGTGACAGACTGAAAATATTTTGACTATATAAACACCATAGAAACCAGTATAATTTTTCATGTTTTTGAGGATCTAGAAACATTTCATGATGTCTAATTTTTCAATATTATTTAGATTTTCAAATGAATCATTTAAGCGATTATATTTCCATGCACTGCTAGTTTGATCTTGCATTGCCTACTTTGGGTTTGTTTAAATGTATAACCTTTATATGGCACTGTTTAGTTTATGTAATCCAAAGCCTGTCCAGTTTCTCTGATATTAATGCCCTAATTGCATAAAACGATATACTTTTAAAATTATTTTGTGTAACTAAAATCTTTTCCATATTTAAGAATGTTCCGCTATATTTTTCATGGTTATTCTGTGAATTATTTTTAAAACTGTCATTCAAAGTGACTCATAAACTGTACATTCTTTTCATAAAAAATGTTTCCTTTCTTCATTAATATATAGCTACTCGAGGTTGAAAGGAAATAACTGTTCAAAAGTGCAAAGCTAGAGTTCTACAAGGTCAATCTCTATTTCTTTCCAAATCAGATTACTTTTTTATGGAAGTCACATTTTCATTATCTTTTTTTCTATTAATCTCATGCAGAATTCCATTTCAGCCTCATGTTTCTTAAATAGAATGAGCCCACAGGGTTATATTAGCAATCTGAAGACTTGCACATATACATTATAGAAAATATTTCAGAAAAAAATGAAAAAATTCTGTTCTTATTGAATGCTTCACAGATATATTAGTGGTCACATCATGGCAATTTCCCCCTTCCCTCACAAGTTTTACATTTGTATAAATTTATATGTCTCCAAAAATCTTGGTTCTGGTGTGAGAGCTATTCACAAAATAAATGTGTAATGATAAAAACATTATTTATGACTTTTTTGCTGCTAAAAAGTGAGGTGTTTGAACAGAGCTATAACAAAATGCCTTCATTCCTTGTGCCCCTTTCAGTAAGTCACCATATGTAACATTATTTTTCCCTCTCGTCAAGTAATGGTAGTCATTTAAATTGAATAGAATTAATTTCCCAGATTATATGTTCAGAAGGATATTTCATAAAGTTTGCTTTAGATATTTCTCTGCCTGAGTAGCAGGTCATAGAAGAAATTATTTTTATGTTGTTGGAAGTATATAGAATTGGGACCAAAATGCTTATTTATACTAAAATTCAGCTCTATTATATATTATTACATGTGATTTTAAGTATGTGCTGAACCTCTTTTGTATTTGTTTTCTTATCAAAAATAAAATTAAAATATAGATTTTTGAATTTTTAGCATATAGGAGGTACCTGAGTACTGACTTTTTTATTAATATTAAAAGATATAAACATGTAAAATACAAATTAGAATGTTTTCTACATAGTAAGTGCAAGCACTCCTAAAGTTATAACCATTAATTAATGTTATTTTTCCATTACCATAAATCTTAAAACTATATCCAAAGTACAAGTATAAATTCCTCTTTTAAACTTGACTTTTCTTTGGTTAGTAATTATGAAATTATGTTGTCACAGAACATTGATAGTTCTTGAATCAAATTGAATATAAACTGCATAATAGAAGTCATTTCAATCTGTGGAAGAAATAAGAGTATAAGAATTCTCAATTATATTTCGTATAATTTAATTTGTATTTTTTCTGTTAAACCTATTCCATTTATTAGAGCTTTATTGTTAGTAATATCTAACAGATGAGTAAATGAATGAATGAGTGGCAAATACTAATAAAAAATTGAAGACCATCTGAACATTTCTAGTTAAAGCTTTTCCCTCGGATTTTATGTAGTTGTTTTAATTTTATATCCCACATGGATAACGATCATACTTTTGCTAGAAAATTATCCTTATTTTATTCAAAGGTGATGTACACATTTCATATGTTCTTTTGTCCAGTGCCCAGAAGAGAACTGTACCTAGAAAACAGTAAATGCCCAATATAAACCATTTGAGTAAGTAAATAACTGAATGTTTTTAAGAACTATACCTGCCATGTACTTGAAGATTTGTCTGAGATGCCATATAGGATGGTAAGACAGGTTAGCAGAAGTGTTGTAATAACAGATGGGGACACCAAACCTGACCTAACAGTCCACAGTTGTCAAACAACCTGAGTTTCATACCACTGGAAAGTAGGGCAGAGTTTTGAAACTTGGTTTTTAATTAATTAATTAAATTAATATCAGCTTTGCTTGTCCTAGTCAAATGGGATTAATATTAACCATTTTATAGAATTTAGTGATTAAATGACTTATTAAAAATCAGATAAAAGAGCTTAAAACATATTAAGCACTTATTAAAAATCAGATAAAAGAGCTTGAAACATATTAAGCACTCTTTTAATGGCAGCAATTATTAATATCATTACTGTATACTACACATTATAGACCTACCTGGTTAGCTTTGTAAATTTACTTAGCCTACCAATGATTTTTCTCAACAAAAATATAACATAGTAAAACAGTTTACATTCTTACAGAAAAGTGAAATGATTTGAATATGTAACATTACTCATTTGTCTTGGTCCCTCTGGGCTGCTCTAACAAAATGCTACAGAGTAGGTAGCTTTTAAAGAAAAGAAAGCTATTTTTCATAGTTCTTGAGGCTAAAAGTTCAAGTGTCAGGAGCTAACATGGTCAGGTGAGTGCCCTCTTCCAGGTTGCAGACGTTTTGTAATATCCTCACATGATGGAAAGGCCTAGAGAGCTCTGTGATTTTTTTTTTTTAATAAGAGCACTAATCACATTCATGAGGGCTCCACCCTCATGACCTACCCATTAATTCTGTCACCTTTGGAGGTCAGAATTTCAATATGAGTTGGAGGGACACATTCAGATCATAGCACCACTGGAAAGTGGGTTTGAAACCATAACTTCTATGATGCATGTAATGTTTATAAAGGTGGATTTGCATTTCAAGTTGTGCAGTCAGTAAGTCTTTTGAATCTCAGAATACCACAGTGGCAAAGCCATTTGGACAATTTTGTATCTCTGTTCTCAATCATCTACCTTCCTTTCCTAGTTTAAAATTTTATTATATTTCAATTTGAATATTTTTGTATTGTTGTTCAAGTACAGTTTTGTCCATTCTCCACCCACTCCTCCCACCCTCAATCCTACCCCCTTTTGGCTTTGTCTATGAATCTTTTATACATGTTCCTTGATTACCCTTCCCCTGTTTCCCCTGTCATCCCCTGCCCCCTCTCTTCTGTTTACTGTAAGTTTGAAAATTGGGGAAAAATCTAATTTTCAGACATGTCCAAGTCTTTGGATTTTACATAGGCAGAAAAATAAAGGTTCACACATGACAATAAATAGTTGCTATTTTGCTTGCTATTTCACACAGCATTACATATGCACTGCATGTAGTATTTTTTATTACATGAAGTATAGCTATCACAGGTCTTGCTCCTAAGGGTGTTGAGTTTTCAGACAGGTGATGTGTACTGAATTCATGAAAAAAAAAATGAAAAGGGGAGTGAAAATATCACAGATTAGAATATCATCAAACATACTCCTTTCAAATGATTTTAATGACTTTGAGGGGATACTAGTGGGTGACAATAGAATGGTTTTAGGAGGGAAATTAGACAAAAAATGGGAGCTATTAAGTCATGGAATAAACCTTAAATGCATATGACTGAGTGAAAGAAAGCAGTCTGCAGAGGTTACACACTCTATGACTCCAACTATATGACATTCTAGAAAAGACAAAACTATGAAGACAGTAAAAATATTGGTGATTGCCAGGAGTAAGGAGGCAAGAGAGGGAAAAATTGGTTAAGCATGGGAGATATTTAGGGCAGAGAAATTACTCTGTATAATAACTATAATGGTAGATACATTTGTCCAAACCTACAGAATGAACAATACCAAGTGTGAACTCTAATGTGAACTAAAGACTTTGGGTGATATTGATGTGTCAGTGTAGATGTATCAGTTGTAACCAATGTATCACTCTGGTGAGGGATATTAATAAATGAAGGAAGCTAAGCATGAGTAGAGGCAGGGAGTATATAGGAAATTTTTGTACCTTTTGCTCAATTTTACCATGAACCTAAAATCTGCTTTAAAAATTAAAATATATTAATAAAAATTAGGAAAACAGATGAGCACACCCAAAGTATGGTCTCCAACTTGGCAGAGTTTCCCATTGGTATAGTAGGAAGAGCATTGGTTGTGAAGCCAGCGCTGGGTGTTAGCTTTACTTCTACCATTAAAGTCTTCTGGGATCTCATGTAAATCATTTAATTTCTCTGAGAACCTTCCAGTATAACCCAGTACCTTATCATTGTCATCATACCTATCTTCACCACCTGTTCAGTCCCTCCTTCATTTTCTCCTCATTGGATTACCACAGTTATGCAATTTTTATGCCTCCTACACTCAAATTTATTCAGGACTCTATTGCTAGAACAATTCTAAGTGGGTATATTCTGTTAAAAATTCTTTAATAGCATCTCATATCTTCAGGATCAATCCAATCTCTTTAACACCTTCTTAAATATCCTTTAGGATCTGACCCCTACCTACACTCTTGTTTTTCCACCACTTTATGGTGAATTCCCTGTGCTCCAGGCATCCTGAATTCCTTCCTTACATATACTAGAATATACCATGCTCTTTCTTGTGCCTAGGTCTGAACACATTTGCATTCCTGTGCCAGAAATTCCCCACTGTACTCTTCGAAAGAAAGAAAGAAAGAAAGAAAGAAAGAAAGAAAGAAAGAAAGAAAGAAAGAAAGAAAGAAAGAAAGGAAGGAAGGAAGGAAGGAAGGAAGGAAGGAAGGAAGGAAGGAAAAAAGAAAGAAAAGAAAGAAAGAAAGGAAAAGAAATAAAAGAAAGAAAGGAAAAGAAAGAAAAGAAAACCTCTGCCAAAGAATTTTGGGAGACTTTTTTGATCCCTGCAATTTAAATTACTTTGCCTTTTTTGACTCTAGGGAGAGAATTTCTCACACCATATTTTCAAAAATGTATTTTGGACTAATCCAGTTATCTACCTATTCATCACCTGCACCTAAATAGCTAAATAATGGCTGGAGAAACATCCCACAACCAAAGCTAGAGGTTTCATTTTGAGGTTAAGATGAGTAACTTCAGATGGGCTTTCAACATTGCCTATAAGTCCAAATCTCAATTGTGTTTCTCTAGAAAAGTCATTTTTTCTCACATAGTGATAACTATTAATTACATTTTTTTTTCTCTTCTAACTTCTAAGCCTTGTGTATTCCTCTCAGTTACCTCATACTTCATTGAGATCATAGGGGCCCTGAGATGGAATCTGTATCAAAATCTAGTACTCTATGTAGACTTGAAGTACAATTTCTAGTCTTGTTCTCAAGTCCTTCAGTTTTCTTAATAAACTTTTAATTGTTTGTCTATGTCTCTCACCAATTTGAAATCCTAGTATGTGGAGGCATTTTGTTTTTTTTCTTTGTCCCTTGCACACATTAATTATTTACTATATATAACAGATTTATGGTAGGTCCCGATAATGCAATTTTGACTTAAAGGACTGTTGAAGGAGGAAATATAGATGTTTAAATTATAAATAAAAATAAGTGTGATATGATCCATGGAAAGTTTGGGTCAGGAAATCTTTTTCTTAAATTGACATTTAAGTTGAATTCTATGAGATGTCTTGGACTTAACCAGGAGAGGAAGCGAAATTGTGTGTTTCCACCAGAGGAAACAGCATGTACAGATGTCCGTAGGCCATAATGTAAATGCACTATTTAATGAATTGAAAGAATCAACGTGACCAACATGTTTCAGGAGAGAATGACTGAATTGGAGACTGAAGGCAATGAACTTCCCAGGGGCTAGTTTGGGAATTTGGATTTTTATCTAAGATTAATAAAAGCCCATTTAAGGATTTTAAGCATGCACTAACATGTTCAAGTTTATTTTTAAAAAGTGTATTTCAACGCAGGAGCTGAATTGCTTGCATCAGATCAAAAGCAAATTCAGGTAGATAAGAGTTTCTTGTGATAGTCCAGGCTAAACCCATTAACATGGAATTGAGACTCTTCACCATAGAGGGGACAACTGAAGAAGGTATGCTAGTGATGAAGACAGTCTAAGGAGAGGACAAAAAAATGACAGGAGACATAAGACCATTCTTTATGGGAGAGTCAAAGAAGAGAAATCTGGAAAATAAGCCGAGACGGGCAAACAGGGGGAGGTGAGAGGATCCTTGTAGAGCACATATTACAGAAGATTAGAGAATTTGTTGCAAATATAAGAGATTAATTATCAATACAGCCACAAATTTCAAGATAATTGTAAGACCCCGAAGGATGTGATTTTAAATGGAAAGGTGATCAAAGACTAGGTTCTTTAAAGTTCTAGGGAATGAGGTGTCCCAGCACCTTCCGTACATATGAGCCTATTGAGCAGCTATTTTATGTTGAGTTGCACCTGTGGGTGTTTATAAAAGACAGAAAGAAAGGATATTCAAAATCACCCAGATTTCGCAAGTGTGCACAAATTGTATACTTGGTGTTGTGAATTACTCATGCTGAAAGCATTTAATTTTCTAAGAAATAATTTAGAAAAACACAGTGTGTATTAGAGGCCTTAAATTTTTTTTTAACTGAACTAAATTACCCTTAAGGTAAATGACACTTTTTTTTTTCTAAGAAGAGCCTGTAAATTATAAAAATGAATGGGCTCCTTTGAAACCTATATATGTTTAAATAATAGTTTTTGGTTTGCTATGAAGACCATAAGGCTTTGTCGTACCCTTACTCAAACACAAAGTAAAAATGATCAGATAAGAAAGCTTTAAGAACATGGCCATGATGTGAATGTTTTATGAATAAATACATCTATCTATGAGAAGACTCTTAGTAATAAATAATTTATACTAAACCTCCCTTGGTATGTAGTAGGAATAGCTAAATAAATTCAGTATCCATGTTGCTAATAATCACTTAATGATCACAGCCTTTTTTAACTAGCAGCTCCATAAATGTTTGGTGAGGACAGTGCGGGATTAGGGTATCTTTTGCATATACTGACTTAATGTTGTGCCTCTGTAGTCAGGTTTAATAAAATATGCTTCTAACTCATAATCTACGGTTTATATGTAATTAGGGCAATGCCAACCAGATGCCCCAGAGACTCGTGATCCATGCAAGTAACATGACAGAAGGCTGAGAGAAAAAAGTAGAGAGACATCAGAGAGGCCCTTCGCAGGGTGCTCCAGTTTCATAAGCACTGACATTTTAAAATGAAGATTTCTAAAATGTATATTTTCCAGGCCATTGGATCCAGCACAAATTCTCCGAAAATGTGGTAGGTTTCAAAACCTCATCCAAAAGGAAGAAAAGACATTCTGCCAATTACCTCAAATTTTTGCCAGTTTTGCACAGCTTTAATTTAGGCCAGCCCAAGGTAACACCATGCTAATCCCGTACATCCACTGTATTAAAATCACTTAATAAAATAATTGTTTTTAAAAACATTAATATAAATGACCAATTTAGAAAACAGCTGAATACCATTTTTTTCTTGTAGCTTTACCACAAACATCTTGGAAAAACATGGGTTTTCCCATCTGCTACAAATTAATGTGAATCAGATCCTACTAGTTGTATTGCCTTTTGTCAATTCTGGATGCATAGAACATACAATCCGAAATGAAGGTAAATAAGATGCCCTGCCATACTCTGTATGCTAAGGAGCTCACTCTGTTAAGTAGACTGCAGTGCACCCTGGGAAATGTTGGATCTGTGCCTGCGGTTCTATTTGTTCAAATAGCTAATCTTGAAAGCCTGCCCAACCTCAGCTGTAGACTTGGAAGATACAAAGCAAGCAATTTGGATTTTCCAAATCATCAGTCTCTGTAAAGGCAGGGAGGAGTCCAGCAGTGACAAAGGCTCCTCTAATTCTTAAGTCAGTAACCCCCATGGAACCAGGATCATTTGAAGAAACTCAGCCTCTTTTACAAGCTCATTTGAGAGACAGGGTGCAGGGGGTGGGGGAGAGAGAGAGAGAGAGGAAGAGAGAGAGAGAGAGAGAATATAAGGGTGACAGAAAAATGCTTGCTATCATCATTTCCCAACATCTGTGCCTACTGCTGCTGCCTCTCCAACACAAACTTCCCGATTTTGTGTCACAGCTGCGATGAAACTGGCAACTGGTATGGCAAGAACTCTCCCCCTCCTGTGTACTGCATAAAGCTTCCAGTACCAGTGCTTAGAGCCCAAAGCCTTTCACAAAAGTGAACCTTCGCAGGCAGTGCCATAATGTTTTCAAAAGTGTAACAACAACTGCAAAGCTGGGCAGTCCTATGGGGAGGTACAGCTGTATCTGAAATAAAACGAATCACAAATAAATGCTATTCTTCTTTTGGAGAGCAACACAAACTGAGATAATATGCCTAGAAATGTTATTTGATGGGATTTGTATTTAATTTGGAAACTCTAACAGATTTATTAGGTATAGGTATTCTATGTTAGCATACATTCATAGGAAATTTTTTTTACCAGCATATGACTGGATTGCTCAGGATTTGCTTTATTTCTAAGATTCCATAAAAATGATTTGAGCCTGGATTAGTAAGAAAACATTAATTTGTCCTACTTTGTGTTACAACATATATCAAACATATGTTAATTTATTTTAAAATAGGTATCTAGACAGGCATCTTAGAAATTTTTAGGTGTGTTTGTGAGAAAATATTTTAGAAAGCCAGCAAACTTTACACGATGTAAGGGTTGTCTCCAAATAATTATTCAACATGAATCCAGAGTCTATGAAACAAACAAACACAAAAGCACCAGGGCTTACAATAACTAAGCCAGCATACAAAACCACTTAGCTAAAATAATCACTCATTTATACTAATTTTACACCTGATTCTAAAATAAACCCACAAATTAAAACCTGAAGACTAGAAAGTTAAGTCACTGCTGGCAAGGAGTGCAATACATCTGTCATGATGGTCCTTTCATCTTAAGTTTTATAGATGTACCTATTAATAATCAGAACTCTCAGGTCCTTTATTTTTCCAGAACTCTCCATGTTTTTCATATACTGATAAATGGGTCAGCAATTTGAGTTACTACTTTCTAGAACTCTCTGCTGAACATTAAACACTTTATATCTTTTTCTTTATTCTATTATTTTGCTCTCCCCTTACTTAAAAATGCATTTGCATTTGTATATGAAGATAGGAAAATTGTTAAAATATTGAAGAAAATTTTACAGATGGTCTATTAGTCAATTCCAAATGCATAAACTGACTCTATGCAAGGCTTTTTGTTGAATGCTAGGTGAGTTTTAAAGAAAAATCAAGCATATATTTGTCCCTGGATCAGTTTAAACTCTAAATGTATTGGAAAAATAAGCACATAAATTATTTATGCAGCACAGTGTATATAAAAAGTTCAGAATTTTGAGGGTGGTCAATTAATGTTTTTGAAAGATTATAGACTTTATAGTTTTAATTACCATGTCCAAAACAAATTATATGACTATCAGCTATGTAATCGTGGAAAGTCTGGTGAGCAATTATCATCTTTGCTGTGTGGAACAGCCCTCCCCTTGTTCTGCGTACATGCTCTTTCTGTGATTTTATGGCGCAGCCCTGCAAACGTAGTAAGTCAGTGTCCCTCCTAACTGGGAGGGTGCATGATATGTCTGGGCCAAACTGTAATTCCCTGGTATTTTTTTTTAATCTGAGAAATAGGATTCTTTTTTTAATAGACAAAGCACCATATAAGGATTATAATTACAGTCACCTAAAATTTCAAATGCTCTGGCCCTGGCTGGGTAGCTCAGTTGGTTAGAGTGTCATTCCCATATGCCAAAGTTGCAGGTTTGATCTGTGGTCAAAGTACATAAAGAGGAAGCAACCAATGAATGCATAAATAAGTGGAATGACAAATCAATGTTTCTCTCTCTCCTTCTCTGTCCCTCTCCCTTTCCCCACTCCCTCTTTCTCTGTAAAATAAATAAAAATTTTAAAAATTTGAAATCTCAATTGCAAACATGTAAGGACAGCTAAGATGAACAAAATAAGCCAGTGTTTAGAAAGGAGAAGAAATTAGAAAGGATCTTACAGTGTATAGGTCCTGAGCTGCAGTTATTTCTCAGCTAGTTTTCTTTAACCTTTCACAAAGTTTAGTAACGTGAACGAATTAAGTCACTTTCTCTCCTTTATTCCAGCTTTTTATTTTTCTTTTACTTCTACCCAAAGAACTTTGATACAGGCAAATGACTTATAACTTTTGATTATGCTAAAGTCTGTTTTCTAATTATTACTTGAATAAAAAACACACATGAACACACATTTTTTAAACTTAAAATAACCCACTCATAGAAAAAAAGTGATTAAATAATTCCCAAATAACTGTTTTGAAATAGAATCAAATTCAATAGAATACATAAAATTCATGTATAAAAATCCAGAGAATAAAGAGAAAACACAAAGAAAGGACAAAAGTCAGAAATCACATATCAAGTGATTTTGGAAAGACCAAACACAATCATTTTAATATAAATGTGAATCAGTAAAAACATCAGCTAAAAAGAATTTACTTTGGGAAAAAATATCAAAATCCCATTATAATATTCTATTTATATCAAAGTCACCAAGTATATAAGATGATTAAAACACCTGTATTTATCTCCCAAGTGGTGTGTATTTCTCTTGAATAGAAAAAAATAGAAAATTCTTATATTGGCTCTGAAAAGTGGAAAAGATAACCATTAACATGGGACTGATGAAGTGTATGCAAATTCCTGTGCTGTTACTGTAATAGAACTTTCAGAGTAGGAAGCAATACTTATTGTGCAGAAGTAATTGGAGGACATTCAAAAATGTTTAAGGATTCCCAGAATACACTAGCACTCTCAAAAATATTTATTTATTTATTTATTTATTTATTTCCCTCCTAAATAACAAGACTTCATTTCATTTCACTTCTTTATTTTTAATTGAATTTATTGCAGTGAGACTGGTTAACAAAATTATACAGGTTTCAGGTGCACAATTCTACTACACATCACCTGTACACTGTATTGTGTGTTCACCACCTCAGGTCAAGTCTCCGTCCATCACCATTTATCCCAACTATACTTCCTCTAATACCCCAATACCTGCTCCCCTGGCAAACACCACATTGTTGTCTGTGTCCATGAATATTTTTTTATCCTTTTTTTTTTTTTTTTGCTCAATCCCTCCACTCCCCTACCCAGCCCCCTCAATGGCTGTCAACCTGTTCACTATCTATGAGTCCATCTCTAGAAAAATGTTCTTAAATTAGTAATACAGATAACTAACAATTGAATCATAATTAAGAAGCCAAATATGAGATATACTAGTTCCAACAGAGTGGTAGCTCAACCAATGTGTAGCAGTTCCCTTTTCTCTGCGGTGGCCCCGAGACATAGACAGGGAGTTCTGTGACTCTTCTCTATATTTCATGATTCTGACCCCTATGTTACAGTTGATTGGTCATGTGATAATCACCTGACTCAATTTAGACAAAATACAGCCTATCAAAAGAAAGACTCAGCCACTCTCTAGTAAACAAAGTCCCCAAATATGGTATGAAAGAAAACAGGTAATCCAGAAAAAAAATGAAGTGTTATAAAAAAGGAGAGTCCCAACAGCCTCTAAGTCTCTCAGCTATGACCCTGTATTAACAACAGTTCTGCAAGACTATATAATATCCTGCCAATAAGTCCCTTTTTATCGTTAAGATAGAGTTCTGTTGTGTCTTCTACCAAAAAAGTCTTGCTTAATGCAGTGTGTCACAAATAAAAGACACTAACTAGCAGAACTGACTGAGATGAGGTGGGATAAGGGTCAGTGAAGCAATGGAACAGAAAAGAACTATAGGAACATTTGAACATTTATTTAAAACTGTTTTTAAGTTTAATTTATTTTTATGAACACTAGCATTATTAACTTTTATTAGAGACTACCTTGAGATGGACTGAAATGATTTTAATTGTCTATGGGCAAATGGAGATATTTATTATATTGGCAATATAGTTGTCTCTCAAAAGCTGACTAACAGTGCCAGAAAAGTCAAATAAATTTGTACTAGAATCACTGAGACTTCAAAATTTTGATACAAAACATTCGTGTAAACAATTTTTATAAGACTATATTTGGTACCATTGTAATTTGTTTGGGTTTTTCAAGATTCCTCTCATAAAAGACACATGCTAATTTGGATCATTATACATGTTTGTTATAACATCATTAATTTCCTCAATCCCCATTCAGTAACTTGCAAATAATATGTAGGTTTTTAAAACCAATTTTGTGGGGAAATACCACAACTCCATTTCAGTAACTTAAAAATAATTTCTAACCTCTTTAATACCAATTTTGTGGGGAAAGTGTTTCTCTACAAATACATACACATACACTCTAAATGGTGATTTATAACTATAGAAACCTTCAAGGCAACTATCCAAGTATTTTTTAAATTAAAACACATTATCCTCAATTTTACTTATATCACCAGAAAATCACAGTCACTTTCTTCTTCTTGGGTAGAATCCAATAAGATCTCCAAGTATGATAGATATTTTTTCTTTCCCAAAATTTAAACAGGCTAAGTGTGAGCCTTCTGCTAGGATGGGGCCAAGACCAATAATTTATTCTTAATTTTCTGTGAGATGTAGTGAAGGAGAGGGATGCTAAGAAAGCCACTATATTTTTGGCATAAGGTCATTCTGTAAGTTAAGGAATACTGAAGAAAGAAAAATTTTAGGAGAAAATATGATGTTCAAATATATGGAGTTAGTAATTTGAAATACTTTGTAGGTCACATGCATCCAGTTTACAGAGTCCCTACTTAGTGTAAGATCCCATATAAAGTATGGTGTTTCATAGTCTTGAAAAAGCCATTAACTTGTCTACCTGCATTCTGTTCTTGGCTCCCTCGGTGACGCTGGTTGAAATTTAACATTTTTTATTTTCTAACCACAATTTTTTAACTGCATCTTTTAACCTTTTAAGGTTTAAGGTCATTTTAAATAGGTCTATACAGGGACATATTATTCTATTTTCTCAAATATTTTATATACAAAAATTCGGGATAAAAGAAAACATTGAGAGTAAAACCAATTCACAAGTGTGATGTGAATGAGAGTGGGAAAAGCAGAACCAGTTATTTGGACTTTTCAGGGGTTCTAGTGAGAAAGAAATAGAAAACAACTATTCCCAAAGTAATTAATTTGACTTGCCAAATCCTAGCTATAAACCCATAGAATGTGGTTATAGCCAAATGAGGAGTAAAAGTTTTATACAATGACTATGTAGTATTAGAATAAGAATTAGAGTAGTTAGGCTCAAATCCTGACTCTGATTAATTATAGCTGTGAGACCTTCAAGATGGTACCTAACCCCTCTGTGTCTCTTTTATTCTCATAGATTTGTTTTGAGGATAAAATAAAATAACACATATAAAGTGCTTAAAATAGAACATTAAGTGCACTGGAAAAGTCTGAGTGAAATTTATCACTTGGCTGCTCGCAGTAACAATAAGTTGCATGGTTAAGAAGTTTCTGGCTCAGTAAAAATTGTGTAGCACTTAGCCAATAAAAGTCAGATTGCTTTAATTAATGTGTACATAATAATTAATAAGTTTACACAAGACTCAAGCATAATAATATGATAAATGTGATTTAACCAAAGTACACATGAAAAAAGTCTCTGCAGTCAGGCACACTATTATAAACATTTACCAACTGACCAACTCAGAACATGTGCCAAGCCCTTCACTACAGTGGGGAGAAGGGCTGATAAACCCCAGCCCATAATTAATAAAAGAAAAACTTGACTGTAAATGAAGATACCTGTGAAGAGAAACAAAAATGAACAGAATAATCAGTAGTGCCTATGAATTAAAAGTATGAAAGATATGTGTGTATAAAATTAATTTTGAGCCACCATGCTAGTTCCTTGCTGTCCTGGCCCAAAGTGACTTGAACAAAACAGACATCAAATAAACAGTTAAACTCTTCCAAATTACCTTCAATTTCTTCAACATTCCAGGCTCTTTATCCCTTCATGGCCTTCACACATGCTGTTTTTCACCCCAAGTAATTTCTAGTCATCTGCCAGAGCTCACTTCAGCTGCCAGTCTCTAAAGGAAATAGTCCCCAATCCTTAATCCCCAAACTCCAAAACTCCCTCGGTTCCCCCTCTGCTGAGGCATCCAAAGTATAAAACACCCTCTCATAATGGTACTTTCGGCACATACCATGAATACTCTTTTTCTGTAAAAGGGCCTCACCCCTGGCTGAGGGGGCTTCGGAATCTGCTAGACCAAGTTTGGTTACCAAATTTCACACAGCCAGGACTTAGCAAGACTGTAGAGTACTCTGAAGAGGCAACCTGCTGAGTCCGTAAGCTTGAGCACAAGTTCGAATTGGGGGTCTCACTTTAAATTTTACGGAATGATAAAATATGTAATCTCTCTTGCCACCTGTTTTCGTAAATAAAGTTTTATGAGAACGCTGTCTTGCTTATCCCTTTCTGCATTATTTATGGTTGTTTTCACATTAAGAAAACAGAACTGAGCAGTGGCCCATTAAACCAAAATACTTACCCTCTGGACCTTTACAGAGGAAGTTTGCAAGCCCCTTCTTTCAGCCATCGCAGGAACTCTTGGGCTCTCTGACTTAAACTGAATATAAAGTCTCAAGATCATAACTTTCTTCCTGAAAACTCTACAGGGAATATAAAAGCAAACACATCACTAGAACATCTGAGGAACTTATTTTCACCACTGTAAAAACCACCCGATTCACCAAACCTTGCTATCTATGGGCATACCCTCTCTGGTGGTCACAGGTAATAATGTAATTTTTGACACAATATGCTATAGAATACTAGTATCATATTTTCCATTGCTAATTAAATGCATTCAAACCTAACTAGACAAAAAGTCTCAAATTCTAATTATCAAGTTTTAGTTTGGGGGTAGTTCTTAGAACCAGGTATTCTTTGAGTTAGGGTCTCATTAAAACCTCAAAAATGACTCCACGCATTAAAGAAGAGAAAATGAAATACAACAAGTTGCTTATAAAGACAGTAGGAGAGCTGAAGGAGTAACAAGAAGAAAGTTTTTAGGAAAAATAGTTACTAAAAAGATGGGTTTAGTATCTTTACATGGCATAGTCAGAGAAGCCTGAACTACCACTGGCACAGGTATGGTCACATGTCATTCCTACCCCTTACCCTCCAACTAATGTCAGAGCCTGATGGGAAACCAACTCACAAAAATGTCATCAAAAATGTCCTTTCTCAGGCTTCTCACCAGGGAAAGCAGAGGAAACCACTGAAACCTTAATGTGAACTCATGGAGCTCAGCGACAGTGGGCCAGGTCTGGCAAAAACTCTACTTGTTCTATATGTTTTACTTAATAAAAATGCTCAGTGAAGTTTCACAGATCTGTAAAATGGAGATAATATTTCTATACTTAGAATTTTTATGATAGTTAAAATGTTGAAATAGTAATGTTTAAACCAATGTCTATCATGTAGTCAGTATTATCTGTGTTGTTTTTATGGCAATGACAATGGTGATTTGGTGGCTATTATTACTGTATTCTCTACTGAACTGTTATGATTGGGTGTTGACTGTCCTGGATTGGACCTCCATGTTTCTTTTCTATCCTTTTCTATATTCTAGCTTTTTTTTCTGATTTTGAAAAGTTCTCAACTCTATGTTCTCAGATTCCTATTAAGTTTTTCATTTCTGCTACCATATATTTAAGTTCCAAGGACTTTTTTTGTCTATATTTATTGTACTCTATACTTGCTTAATAAATTTATTTCTGCTTTTTAATCTCTGAAAACATAGTTTTTAGGTTTTTTGGGGAGTTCTCTTCACCCCGTTGCTTTGTTTGTCTTTTATTTTGAATTATTTTCTTATATGTGCAGGTCATCCTTGATTGTTTCTTATATTTAAGAGTAAGATTTGAAAAACTGGTAGATTTGAATCTATGTGTGTGGCTCATCACCTGTAGCACCACCTGACTGGCCTCTACTGTTGGAGAATCCTATTTCCATGAACTTTGGGAGCTTTCTTTTGGGCTAGTCATATTCTCCAGATAATAATCTTTTCTAATATGGAGAATACTCACCAGGCTGCCTGCCGTATCAGAGCCAAGTCTTGGCAGGAAGCAGGATATTCCAATATTTATCATGTACACTTTTACTTAGTTTCTTGTTTTTAGTACAATACCCTACACACTGCCCTATGTCCATAAACCTAAAGAAACAATTCAAAGAATGGTCTTTCGCGTTCTGCCAGGTTGGTAAGGGGCATTACGCAGATACATGGGGTAGAATCTAAAACAGCTTCTTAAAATGACTTTAAATTTCTCTTATATTTAATCTCACTTTTACTGTCATATTAAAAGATAAACAGTACCTCCGAATTCTGAAAATGTAAAGAATTCTGCAACAGTTTCTTGGTTCCCAAATATCTTCCCAAGATTTATTTCTAGCTTCAACCTCATTTTCTACATTAATCACTCATTCATTTGGTTTCCAGTTTTCAACAAATATTGTCTCCTTTTTGTCTCTTTCTTCTTAATGACCTATATATTAAAAGAACTGTTATTTTTTTAAGTATTTGGGAGACAATATAAATTAAATCTTTATGTTAAATTCTTTGTTTCTAAATAAAATTTCCAACAGAAACTGTATGTGTGTAATGTGTGTGTATTTGCCAGTATTTGCCAATATTTGTAACAATCTCCTTTTTTTTAAGAATTGAAACTTTTATTTTTTATTTTTCCTTTTTTTTTGTATATTTTATTGATTATACTATTACACTTGTCTCATTTTTTTCTCCCCTTTATCCCCTCTGGCCTGCACCCCATCCCATCAGCCCCATGTCAACACTTTCCCACCACCACTTTCCTCAGCCCCACCGCTCCCCGCCTCCCAACCTCAATTCTTCCCCCATTTGGCTTTGTTGATGGGTCCTTTATGCATGTTCCTTGATGACCCTTCCCCTCCTTTTCCCCTGTTATCCCCTTCCCTCTTTTAAGCAGCTTCCTTAGTTCATGTTTTAAGGGAAGGGGGATACAGAGGCAACTTTTTTTCTTCAAATTCTGAAGAAAGATTTTTCTTCAAATTTAATAAATTAAATTCAAATTTAATCTCTACCCACACCCTCTCTCCAGGAATCACCACACTGTGGTCAAGGTCTGTGAGTTCTTTCTCTCTTTGTTTTATGCTTGATCCCTCCACCTGACCCAGCCCATCCAGCTGTTGGCCTGTTCTCTGTCATCGATTCTGTCTCTAATTTACTTGTTAGTTCATTTTGTTCATTGGATTCCACATAGGAGTAAAATCATACAGTAATTGTCATTCTCTGACAGGCTTATTTCACATGACATAATGTTTTCAAGG
This sequence comes from Mormoops blainvillei, assembly GCA_004026545.1. NCBI lineage: Eukaryota > Metazoa > Chordata > Mammalia > Chiroptera > Mormoopidae > Mormoops > Mormoops blainvillei. The sequence goes on from PVJD01007551.1 coordinate 43,119, forward strand.
TCCATCCATGCAGTCACTAAGTGTAAAATTTTCAGCTTTTTTAAGGCAAAGTAATATTCCATTATGTAAATATATCATAGCTATTTAATCCACTTATCTACTGATGGACACTTCAGCTGCTTCCAAATCTTGGTTATTATTAATAACACTGTAATGAACATGGAATGCATATACTCTTTTAAATTAGTGTTCCGGATTTCGTTAGCTAAAGTACCAGGAGTGGAATCACTGGGTCATAAGGCAGTTCCGTGTTTAATTTTTTTGAGGTGACTCTGTACTGCTTTCTATAGTAGCTACACCAATATACAATCCCACCAAGAGTGAAAGAGGGGTCCTCCTTTCTCCACATCCTAGTCAGCACCTGTTGTTTGTTGAGTTATTGATGATAGCTATTCTGACATGTGTGAGGTGATCTCATTGTGGTTTTAATTTGCATTTCTCTGATGAATAGTGATGCTGAACACCTTTTCATATGTCTATTGGCCAGTTGTATATCCTCTTTGGAAAAGTGCCCATTTTTAATTGGATTGTTTGTTTTTTTGGTGATGACTTTCAAAAGCTCTTTATAAATTTTGGATATTAAATCCTTAGGAGATATATTGGAGAATATATTCTCCCATTCAGTGGTTTGTCTTTTCATTTTGTTGATGGTTTGATCGGCTTTGCAAAAACTTTTTAGTTTGCTGTAATCCCATTTGTTTACTTTCCTTTTGTTTCCCATATCCAAGGAGTTATATCAGAAAAAATATTGCTACAAGCTATGTCTATTATTTTACTGCCTATGTTTTCTTCTAGGATTTTCATGGTTTCAAGTCTTAATATTTGTCATTAAACCATTTTGATATTCTTCTTGTGTGTGATGTAACAAGGTGGTCTACTTTCAATTCATTGCACATATGAGGTCTGTTCATAAAAGTCAAGCCATTGTAAATATAATGAGAATGGTTTGCAGGACATTAATATAACCTGGCAGTGAAGGAGAGTGGACTGGTATGAGCATGTCTGAACAATGATGATTCTACTGTAGTAGTCAGTGGGGGTGGTAGATGTCATTGAGTGAGCATGTGTACTGAGTGGCCATCACATTCAAAATGACTGAGCAAATAGAGCAATGAATCAGCATCAAATTTTGTGTTAAGCTTGAACATTCCTCCGTGGAAACTATTTGGGTGATTCAGAAGGTCACAGCTATGGGCAAGTGGTGATTGGCAGCTTCATCACAACAACTTGCCTGCTCATCACACCTTGTGCAGAGTTTTTTGGTAAAACATCAAATCACCCAGGTGACTCAGCCCTCCACAGCCCAGATTCGGTGCCCTGTGACTTCTGGCTTTTCCCAAAACTAAGACCACCTTTGAAAGGGAAGAGATTTCAGGCTATAGATGAGATTCAGGGAAATATGACAGGGCAGCTGATGGTGATTGGGAGAACTGTGTGAGGTCCCAAGGTGCCTACATTGAAGGGAATGGAGGAGTCATTTGCCTTATGTACAACGTTTCTTGTATCTTCTGTCTTCTTCAATAAATGTCTCTATTTTTCATATTACGTGGCTGGACACCTTCTGGACAGACCTCATATATGTTCACTTTTCCCAACACCATTTATTGAATAAACAAACTATCTTTAGCTCATTGTATGTGCTTGCTTCTTCTGTCAAATATTAATTGACTATAAAGGTGTGGGTTTATTTCTTTGTTCTCTATTCTGTCCCAATAGTCTATGTGTCTTTTTTTATGCCAGTGCCATGCTATTGATTACTATGGCCTTTTAGTGTAGCTTGATACTAGGTAGCATGAATCCTCCAACTTTGTTCTTTCCCAAGATTGTTCCTGGGAAAGAAGGGGAAGGGTTATCAAGGAAAATGTATAAAGGACCCATGGACAAAGCCAAAGAGGGGTAGGATTGAGGGTGGGAGGTGGGGGTGGGTGGGGCAAGGGAGAGTGGTGGTGGGAAAATGGAGACAATTGTACTTGAACAACAACAACAACAAATAGGAACCAGAAAAAAACAAATAGACCGTTCTTGCTATTCAGGGTCTTTTGTGGTTCATATAGATTTTTCGAATAATTGTTCTAATTCTTTGAAATGCGCCATTGGTATCTTGATAGGAATTGCATCAAATCTGTAGATTGCTTAGGTTGTATGGATATTTTAATGATGTTAATTTTTCCTCTCCATGAACAGGTATGTGCTTCCACTTATTTGTATCTTCTTCATTTTCTTTCTTCAGTGTCTTATAATTTTCCAAGTATAGATCTTTTACATCCTTGGTTAGGTTTATTTCTAAGTATTTTATTCTTTTTGAAGCAATTGTGAATGGGATTGTTTTCTAATTTCCCTTTTTGATGCTTCATTATTGGCATATAAAGTCATAACTGGTTTCTTTGTATTCCGACACTTTACTGAATTCATTCAACAGTTCTAGTAGGTTTATTTTTATGGAATCTTTAGAATTCTTTATATAATTATCATGTAACCTTCAAATAATGACACTTTTACTTCTTTCTTTCTTATTTGCTATGCCTAGGACTTACAGTACTATGCTGATAGGAGTGGTGAAAGTGGACATCCCTGTGCTGTTCCTGATCTTAAGGGGGACACCAGTAGTTTTTCCTCACTGAGTATGACGTTGGCTGTGGATTTATCATATGTGACCTTTATTCATTGACATGTGTGCCTTCTATTCCCCCATTACTGATCATTTTATCATAAATTGGTGCTGAATTTTATCAAATGTTTTTTCACATTTCTATTGATATAATCATATGGTTTTTATCCTTCATTTTGTTTATGTGGTGAATCACATTTATTGATTTGTGAATGTGTTACCAACCTTTCATTCCTGGGATAAATCCTACTTGATCATGGTGTTTAATCTTTTTGATGCATTGTTGTATTTGATTTGCTAGTGTTTTGTTGAAGATTTTAGCATCTATAGTCATCAGGGATATTGACCTATAATTTTCTTTAGGTGTTTGAATTCAGGCAAGGTGTGCCTCTCTTTAACTTGTCTTTCATTTTATGTCTACTTGCAGGATGGTTTGCTCCAGTCTGATTTCTGTTCTTTCTTTTGAACATTTCCATCATAAAAAGTAAGCACATACCAAATTCTGGGTTTTATTTAATATTTTTCCTGAAATTACAACAAATAGTGTGTTTCAGCTTTAGCTACATAGCAAACTTTGTCAGATTTAATTTCAACTCACAGTTATTAAATATATAATCCAAGCCAATATCACATTGTCAATTCCATTACTTTTAGTATCTACCTACTGTTTCCAAATTCTCTACAATTTAGGATTATGTTTCCTCATTATATGCAACTCAAATAAATAGTGGCTCAAAATAGTTATCTTTCTCATGAAAATAAAGAACCCAGAGAAAGACAGTCCAGAGCTTCTTGCCATTCTTTGATTAATCATGCTGAGATTTTACCCTTGTAACTATCTCATGAACATGACCTTCAGATATCATGTCTACATCCTATTAGGAAAAAAAGAGACGACCAAAGTACAACGTGTTTTGATATTTTTGTATGGGTTTGATGTTTCACTTCACGCACTGTACTCATGTCTTTGGGATGATGTCCATCGTTCTTAGTACAAGGGATGCTGGGAAAATTGCTACTCTAGACAAAAATCAAAGTTCTTATAGTAAGAAGAAAGTAAATTTTTCATGTCTTAACTGTACTCACTATTTTTTCTCTTGTTTTTCCCAATTTGTTCTGCACTCAGCCATCAGAGTCTGCTTTCTAAAGGAAAACATCATCAGTTCTCTTAAAAAGCTCTTCAATACAATCCTATTGAACTTAGTACTAAAGAAAGTTTAAACTCTTTAATGTAGCTGTCAAACAAGGACACGCCCTTCACTCCCAAGCCTCATCTCATACCACTGTTTCCTCTGCCCTTTAGGCCCTCGTCACATGGGCCTCCTGTAATTCAGTAGCTAAACATAGCATGCTTTTTCTCACCTCTTGGTTTTCACACATGCTATTCCTTATTCCTGGTATAGTCTTGCCCTCACTCTTCACCTGAATAAGTTCTGATCTTTGAAATATATATTTTAATATTATTTACTTAGAGGAGGCTTCTCCAGCTTCCTAAATTAAATTAACTCTCCCATTTCAATCTCTTATAACCCCTTTTACTTTTCATTTATAGCACTTTAAAAAGTGTGTTATCATAAGCTTCTTGTTTTATGCCTGAAATAAAGTTAATAGAATCTAGATGTATCTCCTAAAAATTGAACAGATAAATAAGCAGGTAACATATATAACTAGTTTTTCATATAATTTTTAGGCACACACACATCATAACTCAGAGTTTTCCTCAGAAAACTATAACACCGTGAGACCTTTATTTCTTCTTAATCAATACCAAAGCAAGAGCTCAGACAACTTACCTTTAGTTTATTCCAATTTCTGTCTGATGTGATGATCTCTGAGGCAGCCATTTTTCTTCTGCTGATGATCTACTTTCTACTATAAAAATTTTGTAAAGTGACAGAGCTGGGAATTGGGATTTGAATAGGGCATACCTGCTGGAAATTTTTTTTTTTTTTTTTTGCTCTGTTCTTGTCCCTCTGTAGATTATAGGTCTGGTGTGAATGACAGTTGAGTTGTGTTTTTGTTGCCCTGAATCTTTTCTCAGTTTTATAGCTCTTCACAAAGGTAAATGTAAAACACAAATTTTATGTAAAGATTTATTCTTTGACCAACTGTAACTTTACTTTTTGAATGTCTAATTTTAACTGACTGTTGCTGTGAGATTAAGTGCAGTTTTCACTGAAGGTTTTCCAGCACACAAATCCTCTAGGCTGCAGAGATGAGAAGCAGCATATACTTGTTGAAATGATCTTTTATTTTAATAAGTTTTTTCTTCATGAATACTTGTTGAAATAGAAAAGTTTGGGTTAAATCATGTAGAGACCATGTATGCCATCAACCTTCTGATGATTCTAAGTTCATAGGCCATCTTACCTATTTGTTGTCACTAGAGGAGGAAATGAAACAAAAGAAATGCTAATATTAAGAATATATATATTTACACATTTCTTTATTTTTAATATGGTAATAATAAAACTCTAGTTCATACAATGTGTACTTTAGCCAAAAATTAGTAAATAGGCATATGTTAAAGGAAAACTCATTGGTATGTGTCTTACACATAACAATCATGCTTAAGATATCTTGAAATTATCAATTAAAGTTTTCAGTAATTATTAGTACTAACCTCTTCTAAACTGGTGAAACCAAAATATTATGTATTTTTATTATAGCACCTGTAACATATTATCTTGTATAATATTTTTTGTTTTTATGTCTTCTAAACTAGATTGCAAAATCTTTCAGTACAGAGGAATAAAACATATTATACTTTTGTTGAATTATTGAATTTTCAAATGATATTTTAGAGGAATTTATATTGAATAAATAAAATGCAGGTTTTTAGAAAGTCACTTTTCATTTAAAACAATTTCATGTTACCTGAATAGTTTATTTATGTAAAAATATAGATCAATGATCATTAAACCCAGTGAGTCTACCAAGTACTAAATATTTCATTAAAATGCTAAATACAGTACTTAATGTCCCAGCAAATATTCAAATATAGGCTCAAATATTGGATGAAGAATTTGATGACAAATTGCAAGCTATGCATTTGCTAGGACAATTGATATACTGCAAAGTTATTAAACTTTCTTTTCCTTCAGGAAGTTTCTGAAAGGTACTTCTAGTGTTATTGAAGAATGGACATTATGAAGCTTTCCCAAAGTTCTCATTATTACTTCAGAAATATTAATGTTAATATTCATCTGTTCTACAACCTTATACTTGCTTATTACCAGAAACAGAGTTTGTGAAAATAAAACTTTTTTTAAAATCTCTAAGAACAGCTTGGGTCCACATTAAATAAATTACTCAGTGACATAATGTACATTTTTTTAAATTGAAGATAAATTAAATTTACATGTGAGGGGGTAAGATTAATATTAAACATGGTGAAACAAATGTTATTTTTAAAAGTTTTGCTAATCCTTATTCCCCAAAGGATATTTTTAGTTTCATAAATTGAAGACATTAATGGACATCCTGTTTATACTTATATGTGAAAATATCTGCACATATTATTTTATTTATTTATTTTTCCAACTTTATTGCGATATAATTACAATATAAAATTGTGTAAGTGTACGGTGTACAATGTATAGATTTAATACACTAAATGATTACCACCACAACTATCATCACAGTACATGATTACCATTTCTTTTTTGCATTGAAAGCATTTAAAATATAGTCTCCTAGAACTTTCAAATATATAACAACAATTATTAACTATAATCACCATGACATACGTTAGATGCCTAAAACTTATTCATCATAAAACTGGAAGTTTGCATTTTTTGCCAGTATCTCTCTTATTTTCTCCTCCTCCATCCCCTGGTAGCCAGCATGCTAGTCTGTTACCATGAGTTTGGATTTTTTAAAAACAAATTCACATATAAGTGATACTATATTTGTCTTCCTCTGCCTGACTTATTTTACTTAGTATAATGCCTTCAATTTTCAATCAGGTGTCATATGAAAGAATTTCCTTATTTCTCACCGCTGGGTCATATGACTGTGTGTATGTCTACTACACCCTCTTTATCCATTCAACCACTGTTGAACACTAAGGATGTTTCTCATAATCAGATCAGTGTCTCAAATATTCTTACCTTTCTCACTTTGAGAAGGAAGATATAAAATATTTCTACTGATAAGATGATTTTTTAATTTTCCTAACTCTCTCTCTCTCTCACATATATCTGTGATTGAAACTAACCAGATTTTCACATGTTGTATGGATTTCAAAGGTCCATAACCCTTAGAACATAGGTGCTAGAATGTGTGTATGCTCCTTGATGCACTCTAAAGCAACAAAAACCAGGCCACAATTTGTCCATACTTCTTCCTCATGACCAAGCCTGTGTCACTATTTTGCTTCACAGAAGTCACTACTAGCATTGGATAAATCCTCTTATATACTTAGAGAAAGTTCAAATTATTCCTCCATCTCTACTAGGTTAATATATAAAAATTGAAACATGTAGGCAGCTGAAACCAAAAGTGAACATTTTTAGAAGAGCATGTTGATTGACCTAATAACCATTCAGTCATTGTAGATGGAGGGGTATACATTATTATGAAATTGTTATTAAATTGTTAACAATAGCAATTATGAGAAAATCTAATGCAAAATTTTATTAGCTTTTATAAATATTTAATGGCTTTTTCTTCTTTGTAGATGTATTTTATAATAACTGAAGTAATGAAAGAAAATCAGTATGCTTATGTGTTTCACAAAATCACTAGCCCTAGAGAGGCTGGTCCCTTATGAAATAGTTGAATAGTATTTCTGAAAATGCTTTGCACATTGTTTTGGTCTACCATCAAAAACAGTAGAGGAAAGGGGATGAAATGTCTGTCAGAATTTTATATTTGAGTTTTCTTACCTGTAAACTGTTGCAATTAAGTAATATAATTCTTTATTTTCTCCAACAGTTTAGGAACACAGCTCATCGGCATAGTGTATATGTGCTAGTTACTTATACATTATAAAATAGTGATAATTAAAATGACTCAGTGTCTGTATTTCCCCACACCCTTATGAGGAAAGGGAGAGTTCCAGATTACCAGCAGGCGAGGGTGGGCTCAGGAATCTACACTCTGGGGTGAAATTATTTGCTGATAAGTATCATCAAACTGTGGATAACTGTGAAAAAATTGCTGCTCAAGATTTTGTTCCTTGCTTTTCTAGGGAAAATTTTTTTTGTAACTTAATTTAAAAAAATTATAATCAACATCTTTTTTAAGCATAAAACAGAGTCAACCAGACCAAGAGTGCTTTTGACTCAAATGCAACAGAATTAATATAAAAAATTGAGAGTACTTTGAAAGAGTCTTGGTGTTCAGGAAATTAATATGTTTGAGCTTTAGATCTGGGTTTGCCAGTAATTAATTGTGTGACGCTCAACAGGTCATGTGCCCTTTCTGGTACTCATGTTTCTTGTCTGGAAGTGAGAGGCCAAAATTCTTCATGAATAAGCTGCTTCTTCTTCACCAGCACCTTTTTATGAAACTATGATTTCGGGATGATAGGGGCTCTGTTTATTCAGGCTGAACACAGATAGAAGGCTTTTGGTAAAAGGTTGAAATAAATCCTTGATTGTAAAGTATTCATCATGTCTTTTTGACATAATTTAGTGGGGTCATTTAGAAGGTTTAACATTCTTTATGATATAAATATTTGAAATTATTCCATCTACATGCTGTTTTGTATGCCATTTAGTCTCCTAGGTAGATCAGAGATCTATTTAGACATAAATAGATGCAAGGTTCTATAATATGTTTTGTTTATGAGGACAAAGTCCACCTGGTCATCAATAGAGTGTTATTTCTTGACAGGGACTTTTTTCTTTTTTTGAGAGCAATGGAAAAGAAATATTTGTTCGGTTGCAGCAGACTGAACATACGGTCTATTTCTGGCTTTGTGACCAAGGTCTGTCCCCATTTGTTCTGTAAATATTATAAGAATCTGTATACCTAAAGTTTTGTTTGTTTGTTTTCCTTATAATAAAGTAAGAGATTTATTTCATGATAAAATGTTCACTTGATTTTATTAATCCTTAATTTTTAATCCAAGTATTACAAAATTCTTTTCAGCACCATAGCTTCTTATCATGACAGTTTTTAACTCATACAGTTGCATAATTACACAATTGCTACAAAATGAGATACTAACTCTCTTTAGTTTGGATAATAATTATTTCATTAGCCATATATATGTTTAAACACTCAGTAAAATTTATATTTTCATGAAAGCAGAATATAATAATTTCTTACTCAATGTAACCATTGTCTTCATCATCATCATAAGAGCTATGGTGGGTAGGGTGAGGGAGAGTAATGGGGATAAAATGAAGACAGTTGTGACTGAAAAATAAATAAATATATGAAAAAGAAAGAAAAAAAAGAGTTACTGTTTTAACACATTATATCCCAAATTATATGCTGGGTATTTTATACTCATCCTCTAATACTTTAAAGAGATAGATCAATGTGTTCTCATATGAAGTTTGTATATAATTCCATTGTTTCAATTTCTAGAATAAAAGAGATGTAAATAAATAAAACATTAAAAATGTGCTTCCTTATTAAATGACTAGTCAGGTTATTCAGTTGATTCACGTTTAACAGCATTTATAATAACAATAAATTAATCATTGCATATCTCAGAAAGAACTCTTAAGATAACTTCATTTCTTTTGGTCAAGATGACCTTAATTCCTATAGAAAAGGTCATGGGTTTTCCAACTTTAAGACTCATCATTTCTCCCAGAGGGAAATTCTTGGAGTTAGGTGACTTTTTATCCTTTAAACCCTTCAAATAAGTACAAAGAATCTGTGAGTACCCATTTTTCTGAGCTACTGAACTACTAACCCTGTCCTATCTGCTATGTAAGATAATTTTCTGAATAAACAAGCATTGTGTTTGTGTACACACATATTGTCTATCAAATCAATATGTGTTAAAGTAACAGCATGACAACTGATGGTTGGAAAGGAGAGCTTTTAGCACTTTGATCCCACTCCCACGTAGCTGGATGTGAAAATGTCTGAAATTATAAATTCAAGACTTAAGAGAAACATGAGTATTACACGCCTTTAAATTCAAGTAATAGTAATACTGAGACCTGGGAAAAGACCTACTGCTTTCTCACCTGTGGTGGTGCTGAACTGCAGGAGGTACTTACTCTATTTTGTTGTCAATTCTGTACCTAGGTGATATTTTCTGCATCTCTAAAGCTAAAATATAGAGTTGATCTAATGATGATTTCTTGCTTTGATGGAGAATTATGCACTTGAACCTTTGAGGACTTAACATTTGTAAAAAGTTTCACCTAAGAAAAACATTATTTTTAATTAAATATATTTGGGTGATATTGCTTAATAACATTATATAAGTTTCAGGTGTACTATTATATGACACATCATCTCTATATTCCACTGTGTGCTTACCACCCAAAGTAGAGTTTCCTTCCACCGCCATATAGTTAACTCCCTTTATTTTCTTCCTTTCCCCCCTGGCCCCTACCTCTGGTAATCACCATACTTTTTTCTGTTTTTATAAGTTTGTTTGTTTATTTTATTTGTCTCTTTTTGTTTTATGTCACACATATGAATGAAATCATATGGTTCTTCTCCTTTTCTCTCTAACTTATTCCACTTAGAATGATACTCTCAAGATCCATACATGTTGTAGTAAATGGCAGTATTTTATCTTTTTATGGTTGAGTAGTATTCCATTTTATATGTACCACAACTTCTTTTTTATTGTATTTTTCCCATTACCATTTAGCCCCTTTACACCCCTCGGCCTCCTGCAATCACGACGCTGCTGTCCGTGTCCATAAATCCTTTCTCCTTTTCGCTCAACCCCTCCACGCCCAGCCTTCCCACCCCAATAACTGTCATCCTGCTCTCTTATCTATAAGCCTGTCTCTATTTTACTTGTTAGTTCAATTTGTTCATTAGATTCCACACATGACTAAAATTATGTGGTATTTGGAATACTACTCTGCTGGTAAAAAAGAAGAAAATTTTACCCTTTGTGACAGCATGGATGGACCTGGAATATTATGCTAAGTGAAATAAGCCAGTCAGAGAAACACATCCTTATCCAATCACCCATCAAAGGGCACTTATGTTGTTTTCATATCTTGGCTATTGAGAATAATGCTTCAATGAACATAGGGCTACATATATCTTTAAGAATAATCGTTTTGAAATTTTTCAGGTAGACAGCAAGAAAAGGGATTGCTGGATCATGCGGTAGTTTTATTCTTAATTTTTTGAGGACCTCCATACTGCCTTCCATAGAGACCTCACCAGTTTAAATTTCTATCAGCAAGGTACAAGTGTTCCTTTTTCTCCACATTCTCTTCAACACTTGCTGTTTTTATCTTATTGACAATAGCCATGGTAACAGGTATGAGAGAATATCTAATTGTTGTTTTGATTTGCATTTCCCTTATAGCTAGTGAAGTAGAGCATCTTTTCATATGTATGTTGACAATCTGTACGTCTTGCTGGGGAAAGTGTTCAGGTCCCCTGCTCGTTTTTAAGTAGGCTGTTTTATTTTTGTTGTTATTAAGATTTATAAATTCTTTATATATTTTAGATATTAGCCTCTTATGAGAGGTCTCATTTTCAAATATCTTCCCCTTGATTGGTTGCCTTTTTGTTTTGTCGATGGTTTATTTTGCTGTGCCATCACTTTTAGTTTGTCATAGTCCCCTTCATTTATTTTTGCTTTTGCTTCCCTTACCTTTGGAGTCAGTTCCAGACACTGCTCAGATCAAGGTCCATAACTGAGTACCAGTGTTTTCTCTTACATATTTTATTGTTTCAGGTCTTATATTCAAGTCTTTAGCCCAATTGGGGGTAACTTTTGTGTATGGTGTCAAATAGCAGTCTAGTTTTATTCTTTTGTATCTGACTTTCCAATTTTCCCAACACCATTTATTGAAGAGTCTTTTTTTCCTTCATTGTATGTTTTTGGCTCCTTTGTCAAAAATTGTTTGCCCATATATATGGGTTTATTTATGGGCCCTCAATTCTGTACCATTGGTCTGTGTGTCTGTGTCTCTGTGAATACCATACTGTTTTGATTATTGTTACTCTGCAGTATAGTTTGAAGTCAGGGATTGTGATACCTTGGACTTTGTTCTTTTTTTCCCTCAGGATTGCTTTGGCTAGTTGGGATCTTTTGTTGTTCCATATCAATTTAAAGACTTTTTACTCTACTTCTTTGAAAAATGATATTGAGATTTTGAGGAGGATTGCATTAAATCTGTATATTACTTTAGGTAATATGGCCATTTTAATAATATTAATTCTTCCAATCCATTAACACAGAATATCTTTTCAGTTTTATGTCTTCAATTTCTTTCAACAGTCTTACAGTTTTCAATAGATAAATCCTTTCTTTGTTAAGTTTATTCCTATGTATTTTATCTTTTATGTCAGAATTGTAAATGGGATCTTTAAAATTTCTTTTTCTGATATTTTATTGTAGACAATGTATTTTTGAATATTGATTTTGTATCCTATAAATCTACTGTTCTTATTTATTTTTTCTAATAGTCTTTTGGTGGAGTGTGTAGGATTTTCTGTGTATAGATTATGTCATCTGCAAATAGTGACAGTTTTACTTCTTCATTCAGATTTATGTGACATATAGTTTTCTTGCTGCTTGATTGCTCTGGCTAGGACTTCCAGGACTAAGTTGAATAACAGTGGTGAGAATAGGCACTCTTGACTTGTTCCTGATTTAGAGGAAAAACTTCCAGTTTTTATTATCATCGAGTATAATATTAAATGAGATTTTGTCATGAACTGCATTTATTATATTGAGTACTATCCTTCTATACCTATTTTATTGAATGTTTTAATCATAAATGGATGTTGTATCTTGATAAATGCTTTTCCTCCATCTACTGATATGATCATAAGATTTTAATCTTTCATTTTGTTATGTGGCGTTTCACATTGATTTATTTGCATATGTTGAACCACCTTCTCATCCCTGGTATGGACCCCATTTGATAATGATGCATTATCTTTATAAGGCATTCTTGTATTTGACTTACTAATATTTCATTCAGGGTATTTACATCTATATTCACCAGGGATATTAGTCTATAATTCTCTTTATTGATGTTGTCTTTGCTTGGTTTTGGTATTAGGTTAATGTTAGTCTTGTCAAATGAGTTAGGAAGTATTCCTCCTTCTTAAATTTTTTGGAAGGTCATGAGAGAATAACTGTTAAATCTTTGAATAGCAGAATTCACCAATGAAGCAATCTGATAATTGACTATTGCTTTGGGGAAACTTTTGATTATTGTTCAATTTCCTTACTACTGGACAGTCTGTTTAGGATTTCCAATTCTTTATGGTTAAGCCTATGAAGATTATATATTTTTAAGAAATTTTCAACAACATCAAATTTGGCGGCATATAACCTTTCATAGTATTCTTATGCCTTCCTTTGTATTTCTGTGGTGTTGATTGTAATCCCCCTCTTTTATTTATGATTTTACTTATTTGAGTGTTTTCTCTTTTTTCCTTAGTGAGTCTAGACAGAAGTTTGTCAATTTTATGTATCTTTTCAAAGAATCATTTCTTTTTTTCATTAATTTTTTTCTGTTGCTTTTTTGTTCTCTGTTTCATTTAATTGGATCTAATTTTTATCATTTTCTTCTACTGATGTTGAGCTTCACCTGTTTTTCTTTGTCTGGTTCTTTAAGATGTTATGTTAGATTGTTTATTTAATATTTTTATTAAAGAAACACATTATATTCAGCATATAAAGTAATAGGAATTAATGAGAAATGACTAGCTCAAATGACTAAATTAAGGTTTGTGTTCCTTAAGAAATACATTTATACCAGAGGAAATGGCCATATTATCACTATTTCTATCCTGAAATGAAGCAGATGAACACAGTAATTATAATAATTACATATTCTATGCCAGATTCATCTACCAAAACACATACAAAGTTTTAAGAGTACAAATAAAGCATGTTTAAGTCTCACATAATTATCAAATCTGATTGTCCAGCCCAGTTTTCTCTCCTGTGCAGCACACATGTATTTCAACTTGGTACCTCATTAAAAATATTTCTAAATTTTCTTAAAAGTAGTGTGTCTTTTAAAAAAACTCATATACTCTCTCTACTAACATACCCTTCCAGTTTTCTAGAAGTAGAATTTTATAATTCTCTAGACAACAAACCAAGACACCCCCCCCCCACCACCGCTTTTTATCTTGGACGTATGAGGCAGCCACTTTTCTGAGGATAAAGGGTAATGGGATACAGATGGTCTAGTCTCATTTGATTTTGCTTGGTTGTTATTGATCCTGTGGTTGTTTCCTGGAAAGGTCCTGATGCTCTAAAGGGTCTTTAAACTCCCTGTGCCTAGGAGATTAAAGTCACTGAAGAATGGTCAAGCCATTTTGTATTGGAGCCAAGGAGAAGTTATTGAACTCTTATTGTTATAAAATACTATTAAAATAAATGCTTACAGTACAGAAATAATTGAGAAAGTTATTGCTGACAACAAGCTCTGAATCTCACAGAAGAAGCAGATCTATAAAAAAGAAATTAATATAGATTAAAGGTGCCATGGATGAGGATGGCTTCTGTTTCAGAAATCTTGGCTAATTCATGGATTCACCCTAGTGAATACATTAAAAGAAGTAGGTTCTAAATGAGTTATAATTTCTTTAGATAACTATCAAGTAGATTCATCTAAAAATTAGTTTGGTATAACCCATTTGATCCTATAGTTAGAAATTTTGTTTTCACTTTTGCACTCATACTAAGTAATGGTTAGCTAACAACTGCATTGTCGATTAAAAGATTTTAGATTTGATTTAAAAATTCTTCAAAGATCCAGACTGATGTAAGATATTTAACCATTCTCAATATTTTCTCCAGCATTTTTGGTGTAAGATAATGAATGTATTATTACAAAGCAGACTGCATTTGGTGGTTGACAAATTTATTCTGTTTATTCATCTGATCAGATGAAAGAGTAATAAATAACTTCCTAGATGTAATTGTAACTTTCCTAAGTTTAAATGAATACGTTACTACTGGCAGAGTTTACTGGTATAATAAATAAATAAACATCAAAGATTTCAATGAAAAGTATACCTTGATTGAGGAAGCAAAATTATTCTAATATTTCAGATGTTTTATTTTTTTACAAATAAGTAAACTCAACTGAAATTCAAAACAACTGTTGTATATACATCATTAATATGTAAACATGTTTAATTTACTCTTTCCTTAAAATTCACGTTCCTTAAAAAAAAACCCAGAAGTCCAATTTATGAAGTCTTCATAATTCATTAATGAATGATCAAGAAGCAAAATAAATAAATTCAAGAATAGAAATTTTTTATTACTTGCCTTAGAGTAAGTTCTGTAGTAGGTAATTTTAGTAAATGACAAGACATGTTTCTTGGGTGAAACTGAAGCATTGCTGCCTAAAAGACTTAAATACCTAATGTTTTCTACTACTCAGACCCAGGATATATAGCTGAAATTAATGCTTGAGAAATAATGCAGTAATGATCAGCATAGCTACAAAAGATTTAAATGTTCACTTTGTATTAATTTTAGGTGCTTACCAACTATTTATCAAGAAAATCAAAATAAAAATGCATTATTGCCATATATATTTTTCCAGGGTCAGCATTGCTCAGCACCTTCATGCTGTATCTCCAACTGAAGATGGAATGTGCAGCATTTTCATACCACACACTGTGACATTCACTTACAACTAGTACCAATAAGAAAATGTGAAAAATAAGAAAAGTAATTTCTTAAAAATATACTTATGCTTAAAATCAACTATGTTTATCAAGAAATCTTTGTTTCTAAATAAAGAAGCAAGAATTCAATGGGAAACAGAGGCCTAACATTTGAATACCATTTACATGATTAAGCAGTGATAACACACTGCTCTGCATTAATCCCACACACAGTACTGGACCCAGTATGAAACTGATATTTTGGTGATGTTAAATATCCATAGCTTTGAAATATGGTACCATTTAATTACTACAAAAGCCCTGTGCTTCAGAATTTTCTATTCACTCTATTGTGAATCTCTTAATATGGTGCTAGGAGAAGAACATTAAAATAGTACAAAACTGTGAAAAAGGGTACAATATTAAAAACCTATCATATATTAATAGCAAAGTTGGTCACAGTAACAGAAATGAAAATGATCTCTGACTCAAAACACATTCAGAATTCACATTTAAAATTGCATTATTAACCATATAGCAAGTTCCAAGCCATGAGAATAACTAAATACACATTTAAATCATTAACATCACTCCTCTATCCAAAACAAAAAGAAATGTATGAATAAACCAATAACTACATCAGATATTAACCAACTAAGAGAAAAACTTTCACTTGGATCTCCTGTTGATTTCAAGTTGAACATTATTTAGTACTCCATTCCATTCAAAGCACCAGAAAGCAAATATATATATGCAAAAATTATTTAAGTAGAGAGCATGATTTCTCTCATCAGCATGTCGCAAAGATGTAAGGAGAAAAGAGTTAGTCCTGTTGACCAGGTTGATTTTCCCATATTATCAGCTAGAACACTTAGTGTCAATTCTTTTGACCAATTGTCCACTTTAGGACATTTCTTTTTGTTGTGTGATAATACAATAATAAATTATCCTTGTCCCATAAAAATACAGAAAGTTATAAAGATAAGTTAAAATCATCTGTGATGTCACCACTCAGGGTTCTGTTTGCTCTACTTTTTAATAAACTTTGGGTTCTGTTTGCTCTACTTTTAAAATTTTATTTTTATTAAAAAAAATTGTATTGCATTTTTTCCATTACCATTTAGTTCCCTTACCCTTCTCACCTAACACAACATTCACACTGTTGTCCATTTCCATGAGTCCTTTTTTCTTTTTGCTCAATCTGACCACCCACTAACCTCCACTCCCACCCTTAGCTGTCATCCTGTGCTCTATTAGTCTGTCCCTATATTCCATGTTAGTTCAGTGTGTTCGTTAGATTTCACATATGTGTGAAATCATATAGTATTTGTCTTTCTCGACTGGTTTATCATTCAGCACAATGTTCTCCAGGTCCATCCATGCTGTCTCAAAAGATAAAATTGTCTTCATTCTTAGAGCTGAGTAGGGTTCCATTGTGTAAATGTTCATAGTGGTTTTACCCTCCCATCTACTGATGGACACATGGGCTCTTTCCATATCTTGGTGATTGTAGATAGTGCTGCAATGCATACAGGGGTGCTTATGTTCTTTCTAATTATGGTTTGAGTTACTTCAGATATATTCCTAGAAGTGGGATTGCTAGGTCAAAAGACAGATCAATTTCTAATGTTTTGAGGTATCTCCATACTGCTTTCCACAGTGGTTGCACCTATAGGTTGCACCTATCTGCAGTCTCACCAACAGTGCAAAAGCGTTCCCCTCTCTCCACATCCTCAACAGTACTTGTTGTTTGCTGATTTATTGATGATAACCATTCTAGCAGGTGTGAGATAATGTTTCATTCTGGTTTTAATTTGCATTTCTCTGATGATTAGTGATACTGAGCACCTTTTCAGGTGTCTGTTGATTATCTGTATGTCCTCTTCACAAAAGGCTCTATTCAGGTACTTTCACCATTTTTAAATTGACTTGTTTGATTATTTTGGTGTTAAGTTCTTTATAAATTTTGGATATTAACCTCATATCAGATATATCAACGAATATGTTCTCCCATTCTGTGGGATGTTTTTTTTATTTTGTTGATGATCTCATTTGCTGTGAAAAAACTTTTCAGTTCGATGTAGTCCCATTTGTTTATTTTTTTCTTTTCTTTACCTTCTTCGTGGAGATACATCTTATAAAATATGGCTACAAACATTGTCCGAGATTTTGTTGCCTATGTTTTCTTCTAGCATTTTTATGGTTTGGGGTCTAACATTTAAGCCTTTGATCCATTTTGAATTTATTCTAGTGCGTGTTAAGAAGATGGTCTAAGTTCATTTTTCTGCATGCATCTGTCCAGTTTTCCCAATGCGTTTGCTGAATAAACTATCTTTAGCCAAATGTATGTGCTTGCTTCCTCTGTTGAATATTAAGTGACTATAAAGGCATGGATTTATTTCTGGTCTCTCTGTTCTATTCCATTGATCTATCTGTGTGGTTTTTATGCCAGTATTATGCTGTTTTGATTACTATGGCCTTACAGTATAGTTTGATATCTGGTAGTATGATTTCTCTAACTTTGTTCTTCTTTCTCCAGATTGCTGTTGCTATGCAAGGTATTTTACATGTCTATATAAATTTTTGAAATATTTGTTCTAATTCTGTGAAATACATCATTGGAATATTGATAGGAATTGCATTCAATCTGTAGATTGTTTTGGGTAGTATGGACATTTTAATGATGTAAATACTTCCTATCCATGAATATGGCATGTGCTTCCACTTGTATCTCCTTCAATTTCTTGCTTCAGTGTCTTATAATTTTCTGAGTACAGGTACTTACATCCTTGGTCAAATTTATACCTAGATATTTTACTTCAATTGTAGCAATTGTGAATGGGATTGTTTTCTTAATTTCGCTTTCTGTTGCTTCATTATTGGCATATAAAAAAATGGAACTGATTTCTGGATATTATATTTGTGTCCTGTTACTTTGCTGAATTCATTTATCAGTTCTAGCAGTTTCTTGGTGGAATCTTTCTGGTTCTTTATGTACAATATCATGTCATCTGTAAATGATGACAGCTTTACTTCTTCCTTTCCAATTTGGATGCCTTTTATTTCTTCTTCTTGTCTAATTGCTGTGGTTAGGATTTCCAGTACTATGTTGAATAAAGGGTGAAAGCAGACATCCCTGTCTTGTTCCCAATCTTAAGGGATATGCTTATAGTTTTTGCCTGATAAGTATGATGCTTGCAGTGGGCTTGTCACATATAGCCTTTGTTATGCTTAGGTAAATTCTCTCTCATCCCACTTTTCTGAGAGTTTTTATAATAAATGGGTGTTGGATTATATCAAATACTTTTTCTGCATCTATTGATATGATCATGTGGTTTATATCCTTTGTTTTATTTATGTGGTGAACCACATTTATTGATTTCTGGATATTGTACCATCCTTGCATTCCCAGGATAAATCCCATTTGATCATGGTGTATGATCTTTCTGATGCATTGCTGTATTTGGTCTGCTAATATTTTGTTGAGGATTTTAGTGTCTTTGTTGATCAGGGATTTTGACCTATGATTTTCTTTCTTATAGTATTATTATCTGATTTTGGGATTAGGATAATGCTGGCCTTGTAAAATGGACTTGGGAGCCTTGCCTCCTGTTGAATTTCTTGAAATAGTTTGAGAAGGAGAGGTGTTATTTTTTCTCAGAGTGTTTGGTAAAATTCACCTGTGAAGCCATCTGGTCCCGGGCTTTTGTTTGTTTGGACTTTTTGATTACTGCTTAAATTTCACTAAGTGTAACCTGTCTATTTAGATTTTCTGATTCTTTCTGATTTAGTTTATAAGATTGTATGTTTGTAGGAATTTTTACATTTCATCCAGTTTTTCCTGTTGTTGGCATAGAGTCGTGTGTTCTATTCTTCTAGATTCTTTACCACCCACCCCTCCCCCACCCTCCTAACCAATATCCCTAATGTCCTCAAGCTTTCACCCTGCTAAGTGGATGCTTTGTAAATAGTTGTAAAAGAGCAACAATATATGGAGCAAGGATAAAAATGCAAAGACTTACTATACTTTGTTTATTAGGTCATGGAATCTAATGATATCTCATTTTTAAATATATCTATCAGACATGATATACCAAGAAAGTTAAGGTCTTTGAGTTCATAAAAATCATATTGAAAAACATTTTAAATATATGTTTTTTAAAAATTTGAAAGGATATTTATCTATTTATCTGTTGGTAGTTGCCATCCTCTATTGCATAGAGCTGAGAATGAAATTTCCCATGCACAGCTAGAAAAGAAGGAATCGCCAAGGTTTTGGAGCACTTGAGAAAATTTAAACTTTTTTAGAATGTCAACCTAGGACTACTCTGAATTACAGTTCTTCTTTTTTAAACTGTTTAAATCATTGAATGGATATTTTTGCTGTTGATCTGTATACCTCTATTCAGGTGAGCTGATGAACTGGTGTAGATCATAAAGATCTCTGAATGTTTACATGGTATGCTATAGTATAAATGGCCTACTGTTTACTATTCCTTTATCCACACACATTAACTCTCAGTGTTTTACTTTGAGGAAAATGCTAATGAAAAATTAATTTGGCCATCAACTACTTATAAGAGTAACTTAAGTCTATATGTCCACAAGAAAGAGTAATCTTTTTTTCTCAGACTATTAAGTGTAACATGCAAACATGTCCTTAAATTGTTTCCCTCATTTCTAGAAAATAGGAATATTTTCCAAATGTTTCTGGCCTTTTGGGTTTTCTTCTTAATGACTTTTAATGTCTTAATTATCCATTTTTACTGTCCTTTTGTAAGTGACACTACATAATCTGTCATTTCTCACTAAGGCTCTTTTTTGTTGTGTTAATATTCTTGATAAAGGTGTTTGTATGAGTATAAATATTTTTTTACTTGAAAATATTTTTTTGTTTAGACCAAAAATGGGGGAGAAGTGAAAGCTACACTCATGTCCTCCCAGCACCAGTGTGAAATTATAACTGAATTGTAGAGAAATTGTTACCAACTGAATGCTAGCTAGATAAGGCTTATAACCACAGACGGAAGAAACCACTTCACCACATTGAGACTGGTAGGAAGTGCAGAGGAGGCACAAGAGGGCAGGTTGTGCTCCCATGGGTGGCAGCTGAAGTTCCAAAAGGATATTTAAGTGGCTGGGATATTCTCCCTGAAATGTGTGGGGTCTAAGCCATAAGCTGGACTCCCAAGCCTACAACACCAGAGCTGAAAAGGAATCTGGATAACATCCAGCTGTGTAAAGCAGTGGGGTTTCTGTCTGCCAGGGAAAAAGAGGTGGAGACCATAAGAGTCTCTTAAAGGGACCATGAACAGAGTTTTTATTTGGATCCACTTACCTTGAGATCTCTCAGAGGGAGGGCAAGAGTGAACTAGAGATACTTGAGGAGAGTCTGAGATTGGTGGCTCTGAGGAGAGAAATGAAGGAACAGCTACCAGGATCCCTATGTTGGGTCATTCTCCATACTGTATAGGCCATCTTTCTCAGGCAGAGCACTCCTCTTAAAGTACCATTAGCTTGAGGGGAAGCAATAGCCCTTCCCGCAAGAATTACACTGCCCCACACTGTGGTGTTAACCTGGGCTGCTGATTACAGCTTAAGGTTGTATCCATGATTAGTTTAACAACTAAGGCAGAAAATACAAAGAAGCAACCAAATGGCAAGACAAAGAAACAGACCCCAAATGAAATGACAGGAGAATACTCCAGAAGATTAACTAGATGAAATGTAGACAAGTAACTTATTAGAGAATTTAGAATAATGATTATAAGGATATTCAACACCGTGAAAAAAGACATAGAAGCCATAAAAAATGACCAGTACTTGAACGACAATAAAAAATAAGTAAATAAATAAAACCTTAAAAATATATACTATTGATATTTTATATAGACCTTGTTGTCAGTCATCTTGTCTAAATCATTTATTAAATCTAACAGTTCCTAACAAATTCTTTAAATTTTTTCTATGCATATAACTGTCATATAAAAATAATGATAATTTTAAAAAATTTTTAATTTTTGATAGTTTTATTTCTTTTTTGTGCCTTTTGGAACTGACTGGAGCCTTCAGTACACTATTGAGTGAAATGGTGACAAAGGGCACTCTTACATGCATAGCTCATGGAGAAAAAATACAATATTTCATCATTAGGTAAGGTACTACAATTCACCACTAAGTACGACAATATTTTGTTAATACCTATTTAAAACTATGCTGTACACCTGAAACTAATACAAAATCACATTGACTATAAACTGTAATTGAAAAATAAAAACAATTTAAAAATCCCCTTTTATTCTTAGATTACTGAGAGCTTTTGTCATAAATATGTGTTGAATTTATGAATATATTCAGAGTATCAACTTATTTTTATATGATTTATATTTTTAATGTTAAATAATCTTATATGCCTAAATACAGCCCAGTTGTGTTTACTATGCATTTGAATTTCATATGTTATTATTGACATAAAATTTTTGTGTCTATCTTCATGAGAGATAATGAGATGTTAGCATATAAACGGATTTCTTCTTTTGTGACTTTGCCAGGCTTTGGTATCAGAACTGTGGTGCTTTTGTGTGTTGGCAGGTGCCTTATTTTTATTTTATTGTTGTTCAAGTACAGTTGTCTCCATTTTCCTCACACCATTGCCTTATTTCTTAAATCCGTAACCTCTGAAAGAGATTAAATAACATTGACATTATGTCTTCCTTAAAAATTTGGAAGAATATACTAATTAAGCCTCTGAATTCTCTTGGGAGAAAGTTCCTAATTAAAGATTTATTTTTAACAGATGCAGGACCATAGAAAATTTTTATTTCTACTTGTGTTGGTTTTAGCCACATGTGTTTTTCAAGGAGTCTGACAATTTTTATTAAAATTTTCAAATGTATCAGCATAAACTTTTTCACTGTGATGTTTTATTTTATGTCTTATTTATAGTTTCTTTCATCTTATGGGTAATTTGAATTTTCTTTGTTTTCTTGCTTAATCTGTCTGATAGTTCACCAAATTTATTAATATTTTAAATAAATCTTTGCTTTTAAAATGTATATTAAGCATTTATTTCCTATTCCACTAACTGTACTCATATCTTTACCTTCTCTTACTACTTTATTTGAATTTAAGTTGCTAAAAATTTTTTTCTTACTTCTTTAAATCATAGCTTAAATTGTTGATTTTCAACCTTTTTTCTTGTCCTATATGTTCATTTAAAGCTGTATCACTCCTCCAATCACTGCTTTATTTGTATCTCCTGTTTTAAAAGGACATATTTGCAATAATATTTAGCACAGTATTATTTCTCATTTTCATGTGCTAATAATATAAATAGTATAATGTCACCTTGATGAGAATACATGTGACATATTGTTATTATTTGAATAAGCACACTTCTCAGTGAGCTTCCAGTTCTGTGTGTCTCCAAGGAAAGCATTTCCTCAATTTTCAGAGACAAACAAGGAATGCCAAATCCTTGATTTGCTGTGAGAATTATCATATTGAAACATAAGCCATTTCCCAAGGCAATAAAAATAATTTTCCAGTTTGTCCTTGCCAAAAGGACCAAATAAGGGATGCCACATCTGGATTTTTGCCAAATAAACAAATGGATTTAATGACATCATCTTATAGAGAATCTAAGAAGCATGCTGAAAGCTGGGAGCATTATCCCTGGTTCAGTCCTGAAAATTATCCCTGGTTCAGTCCTGAAAATACAGTAGCCTGGAAAGGTTAAAATATCACCCAGCACTTAATTATTATAAACAGTGCTTGACCAAAGGAAAAAATGTTACAGAAAAGAAATAAATATTTGATTACTATCAGAGCAGAAGACACATATTCACCCCTCAGCAAATGAAATGAAAACCAATAAGGGAGCTCTAAATCTCAAAGAGTTACAATGAAGTGCATTTAACTTCAAGTTTCCACATGACATCATAATGGCAGAGTATCCTAGCTTGTAGAGAAAACCAGAGAAAAATCTCTCAGCTAAGATAAGGTTCTAGATGATCATCACTCAGTCGGAACAAAATAAATTATAACTTGATTCCACCATTAAAGCCTCTAACTTTCTTAAGAGTTAACCCTTTCTATCACCTATCACTATGAAATCATTATTCTTTATTACCTTGCTCAAATCATTTGTTTTTCTATTACTGATAATTACTTAAATGTGCCCTTTTTCTGCCCTTTTATTTACAGTAAGTCAGCTATAATTACCAAGCAGTTTCCTGTCTGTTACATCACTGCATCACTGAGAGCAATAGACCTTTATCAGGTTATATAGTTAATCTTAACTGTAATGACAGAACTTGTAATATTGTAAAACCAAATTTATTTTACAGTTCCAGGGTTATTTGTAACAGCAATAGTTCCTGTGTGATGAGATTAATATATCTTTTATAGTAATTTTAATATTTTCTATCACTTTATTCAATCAATGACTGAAAAACAATAAGAAATGCTATTCATATTTGAACTATGTCTGTTTTGAATTTTGTTGGATACATCATACACATTCACATCACAAAGGTTTCAGTGTTAATTCATTTCACTTTAATCTCACAAAAGATACCTTCATACTGATTTTTTGATACTGAATAACTAAAAGCCTTAGTTTCTTTTTCGCCTCTTTATTAGTCATTCAGTTAAAGGAAAAAATTTGCAGAAACACTATTCCAAAGGAAAAGTAATAATTGGTGACATCTGAGGAGTAAGTGTTATCTTTATTTAATGTAGTTTCCTTTATAAGAAAATATTTGAAACCCTATAAAATATCCAGCTGTTATTTTAATTTGCATATGCAACTACAGTTCTATAAGTTAAATGTGAGCAATTGATTTATTTTTTCATGATAAAATTTATAAAATATAAAATATTAAATTGTGCATTTATTCATATATGTTTCTCAGTGTTGGTAAAAAACAAGTTACTCTCACTGTGCAAACAGAGAAATCAACAGAAAATAAATAATTTTAATGATTATGATATATCTCAGTTTTCTGTGATTCATTACATATAGTTTGACCTTTTTGTACCTTAGCACTGGTATCTCAACAAAAGAATACAGCTAAAACATAACGGATTTGGGTTTGTGATCTCCTCTGGTCCTTCATGAATTAATACAAAAATAATTAATGAATTAACTATGTAACAATAAAAAAGTAATTATCAAATCTGGGTCTTTAATCTTCCCCTATTAATTGGTGATGACACCTGTGTAACTCAACTGATTTTGAAAATAAAATGATTAACCAACATCAAAGAGTTTCACTAAGGGAAAAGCCTTCAAAGTTAACATATTTTAAAAATAAAACATCTCCTTTTTGACTGCTAGAGTGGGCCCATCCAAACTTTGTTTTTTATCCCCTACCACTTAACAAAAAAAAAAAATCTTTCATCTCTATGCTTTTCTTGACTCTGTTCCATCAGGAAGGCCTTTTTCATCCCCACAATCCAAATCCCTTCTCTTCTTCAAGACTCATTTGAAGGCCACTATGTTTATATCTGTCCTAATTTTTTTCCACATGCATTAATCTCTTTTATTGTATATCCACTATGTTATGTTCTGCCAAAAATAAAAATACTGTCTTTTCTGGGTAAGATTAATGTTTTTTACTCTAATTACAATCAGAAAGTCTGGTTAAAATGTTCCATGTTTACTTTATTTCATTCTTTATTTAAATATTAATTGAGTATTATCAACCGTATGGGAGAACATATTTGCCAATGACACCTCGGACAAGGGTTTGATCTCCAAAATATATAAAGAACTCATACAACTCCACTCCAGGAAGAAAAGCAATCTAATTAAAAAATGGGCAAAGGATCTGGACAGACACTTCTCCAGGGAGGACATACGCAGGGCCCAGAAACACATTAAAGGATGCTCAGCATCACTAGCCATCAGAGAGATGCAAATTAAAAGCACAGTGAGATACCACTTTCCACTGGTCAGAATGGCCATCATTAATAAATCAACAAACAACAAGAGCTGGTGTGGTTGTGGAGAAAAGGGAACCCTAGTACACTTTTGGTGGGAATTCAGACTGGTGCCACCACTGTGGAAAACAGTATGGAATTTCCTCAAAAAACCGAAGATGGAACTGTGTTTCGATTCAGTGATCCCACTGTTGGGACTATGCCCTAAGAACTCCGAACCACCAATTCAAAGAACCTAAGCACCCCAATGTTCATACCAGGGTTATTTATAATACCCCACTGCTGGAAACAGCCTAAGTGCCCATCAGTAAGTTAGTGGATCAAAAAACTGTTACATTTATACAATGGAATACTACACAGCAGAAAGGATGAAGGAACTCCTACCCTTAGCGATAACATGGATGGAACTGGGGAGCATTATGCTAAGGGAAATTAGCCAGGTGGTGAAAGATAAATACCATAGGACCTCACCTATAGAACCTAATCAACAAAACAAACAAGCAAGCAAAATAGAATCAGAGACATGGAAATAAAGAACAAACTGACAGTGACCAGAGGGGAGGTAAGAGGGGGACAACTGGGGAAAGAAGGGGAAGGGGCAAAAAAGGAACATGAATAGAGGTCCCATGGACATGGATAATGGGGGGAATTGCCTGTGGGAGTGCAGGGGCATGGCGTAGGGGTAAGCAATGGAGAAAAAGGCGGGACAACTGTAACTGAATAACAACAAATTTTAAAAATGTTAAAAAGCTAAATAAATCAATAAATATTAATGGGGCATTATTAAGCATCAAGTATGTGCCAAACTCTGTTCTTGCCCTCTATGTGAGAGGAAAAAAAAATAACCTGCCCTCATAAAATAGATATTTCGGTCAGCAAAAATAACAATGAAACAAATTATTAGTGAAACAGGAAATATGTCATATGGTGGTAAGTGTAGAGAAAAGTAAGGCAGATGTAATATTAGAGAGGATGATATAACAGTGTTTATTAACACCTGTCTAAGCAGAGACTTAATTTTTCCTTGGACCTATTCCCTTCTTTTCCTGTAGCTAGATACATGACTATCCCATTAAAAGTCTGCAATTCCCAATCTCATTTCCAACTGCGTGTAGGCTGTGATTCTATTCCAGTTAATGAGATATGAGATAAGTACAGGTGTCAGCTTCTGAAACCCCTTTGCAGATGTCACCTGACATTTGCCCTTTGCTTTTTTTCTTCATTGCTTTCTACACTTGGCCTCCTGATAAGGGTAGCTGAAATGCTGGCCATAGTCTTGGACCAGGAGGAACAAGTCACATCCTCAGGTCACAGGACAATAAATTGAAAGAAACCTGGTTTTTAAGAAGTATGTGGGACAGAGCCACAATAACATCCTTAATATCTCTAACTCTGGAATTTTATGCAAGAGAAATACATTTTTTATTTAACATAAGCCATCTTTCTTTGAGGTCCCTATGTCATGCAGGTGGGCCTAATTGTAATTGCTATGTGTATCTGAAGTTAGAGTTATTTAACTCACTGATGAATTCTGGAGCTTGACATGTTAATAGAGCAAGAAAAGAGGGATTGTCTGCAATTGTGGCTGAACTTCTTTGAGCACAATGTCCAGAGCTTAACAAGGGAAATTTGTCCACTCTTTTTCATTCTTTCACTCTAAACAAAAATGCAAAACCATTCAATTACAATTTCTTTTACTGTGCAACATTTTGGTAACTGATAGATAAAGTTTACTCAGTTCTTTTTTTTTCTGTTTTTCATGGATGCATAAAAAGCAATTAGGCATGATTCTAATTAAAGAGAAACATTGTAAAATTGACTTACATGTAATACATTTCTTCCCCCTCATTGAATTTATGAAGCTTAGTTTATTTACATGTTCTTCTAAAATCAATGGACAAAGTAGCATACAATGAATTTGACCTGAATCATATTCTATGAGAAAAATATATACACATACATTTTTCAAGCCTTCTCAGCATTGAACAGCATTTAAAAATACAAATAACATTATGGAAGGACCAAAATAACACAATGTTTCATTATTTTGTTTAAATATACAAAAATATATAATAAAACAAAACTCCTTATGCTTATAAGTGTTGTACAACCATAAAATAAAAGCAAATTTTCAATTTAACTTGAAACAAAATTGTGAAGTTAAAAAATTTAACCAAAATTATTAATCTAACATGACAGATATTATTTTGCTGAAACTCACTTACTTCTTGAAACAAAAATATGTACTACTCTTAAGGGCAGGTTCCCTTGAGTATGTTAAACCTATCTGCTATTCAAAGGTTTAATTTATTACCACCTATCTGTGTTTAAACTACATGTTTTAAAACATACATTGATATAATTTGGGTTTCGCTTTATAGTCAGTCATCTTTTATGTATTAAATTTGCCTCAGATGGTTTATTTTTAACCTAAGAAGGTAAAATAAATTGTGTTAATATAATTTTTAAATGCAAACAAAAACTTAAACATAAGAACTATATGACAGGTTTCCCACTAGGATGTAATAATATGTCCTAGATGCATGCTCTTTCCAATACAACTTATAAAAAACAAAATATATGGCATGATTCTTCTCAAGATATTAGATACCAGATGAGGACAGATACTGTCCTTTGGGAGACAGGAAACATGATGTGATGTCTGTGATTGTTTATGGTGTGAATACTGATTAGCACATGTATGATAACTACCTAAAAGGATTATGGGAGTGTCCAAAGTTCAAAAAATGTTGGAAATTATATCTATTTTCAGCAGGAAGCTTCAGATTTCATAGGTGTTCAGTTAAAATATTATCAGGGGTCATATCTCACTAGAATATTTTAAGTCTCTAGCTTTGTTTAACAAAACTTTAAAGTGAGACCGGAAAGAACAAAACTGTTTCTAAATATATCCCAGAAAAAAATACCAAGAATATTTTTAGTAGTACAAAAATATTTAGCTCCCAATAATACAAAGTTCAAAATGTCTGATATTTAATAAAAAAAATACCATATATGTAAAGAAACAGGAAAATGCAGCCCATATGAAGAGAAAAATAAGCCAATTGAAACTGACCCCAGAATGACAGAGATGAGAGAATTAGTAGACGGATACTAAAATAGTTATTATAAGTATATTACAAATGTTTAAAAAACCATAGAAAAGATTGGACATGTTAAGTAGAAACATAGAATATGAGTATATGTTTAAAAATATACTTCTTGAAATGAAAAAATACAATGGCTGACATGAAAATGACTGGATACCTAATCTTTAAACCTAATCTTATAAAGTTACTGAAGAAAATATAAGATTAAACCTTTATGGTTATTTACACCTTATGGTAGACCAAATTTCTAAGGTATTGCACTAAAAACATGATTCATATAACAATAAATTGACATATTGTATTTCACCAAAATTAAAAATGGCTGCATTTTGAAAAACACCATTAAACAAATGAAAAAAACAAGCCACAGATGAGAGAAAATATTTGCAAAATTTAATAAAGACTTGTCTGAGAATTTTTAAAGATATCAAACTCAATACTAAGAAAACAAAGAACAATCAAAAAAATTGGCAAAAGATTTGAACAGACACTTCACTAAGGATTATATATGAATGACATGTAACTACATAAGATATTCAACATCGTTAGTCAGTAAAGAAATACATATTAAAAGCAAAAGTGCCTATCAATGCTGGGTTTTAAATGAGTGTTTTTGGTAAAGCAATCAAAACTACAAAAACATAAAAAGTTAGGGCCAACCCTTTTCCTGAACAATCCTAAAGTATTCCTTTCATTCAAAGAGCTGCAAAAATATCAACCTTAAAATCAAATTATTTTTTATTTAACTTATTTAATTAATAAATGTCAAATGCATTTATGCAGGGGGCAGCAACATGTGGAGAATTTTATATTGGAGAGGTAGTGAAACATCATCAAAGCTAAAGGGGTCTGATAATATGTTTTCCCTGACACCTTCTTGCCTTGCATGGTCTAATGTGAATATTATAGTATCTCAGCTGTCATCAACCCAAGGACATCACTTAATATGAGAATAATAGCATCCACCATCCATTGTATGTAGTTCACTTCCTATTGTCCCTCATGGACACTAGCGGTCTCTTCTCCGATACCTGATGTGGGAGGCAAGCAATACATTTGACATTAAGACCAGCATCATATTTAACTGCTGACGTTTTTAGTTTGCCTTGAGAAAAAGGTATCTCTTCCTCTCTCTTGGTTTAATCAGACAGGCATGGTTCTCTAATTATAGAGAAAGGAAATGTCAGCTCTCTGAAACTGAGTCTTTAAGCTACCAAGAAGCAATTTAAATCTGTATTCTGACTTTTTTTCCCTCTGTTGTTAAGTGAAAGTGTTCTAGATCAGTGAGGTAGACAGTTAAGGGAGAAAAGAAAACAGACAAAAAGAGAGAAAGGTATAAAATTAAGAGATGTAAGAGCAAGAAAAAATTGATTTAAATATTATAATGTATTTATTTTAACAAGGTTATCATAATGTTATATAATCAGTTTATAAAAGAATAAACATATTTAAAAAGATATTCAATTCCCTTCAATCTCAAGAGAGGAGAGCAGAAACCAAAAAAGCTCAGAGATATAATATAGAGTGGAGAATTTCTAAAACAAAATATTGTCAAAGTCAGTAACAACCATAGAAATACAGCAGCCAGCAAGGGGGAAACCCCTGGTCTCCTTGGAAAGCTGGAGATGCCACCTGAAGTGTGAAAACTGGCTAAAACCCTAGAGAGGGCATTCTGCAATAAACAACTTGATACCACTTTATCTTTTCATACAACACTGAAACTCTTTACAATATTTGAAAATATGTTCCTCTGCTTTGTACACAGGCAAAGCTCCCACTAGTGTCTGCATAAGAATAGGATCAACTACATGGTGTCTAAGTGGAAGAGCCCTGGTCACCTAGGCAGCTATTTTCAACCACTGTATTACCTCTAATTCTTCAAGGCAATCTTTAAAAAGTAAAACGCAAACACCACTACAGCTGGATAAGAGTGTAATTATTTCTAGGTGGTGTCTCAGCTCAATGTTTTTGGAGGTTAGAAACAATTTTAAAAGTGCATGTGTATATGAGTGTGTGTGGGTGTGTATGAAATTATTTTAGACATTCTTATTAAGACTACTATATAACACAACCAAACATTTAATTAT
Organism: Mormoops blainvillei; assembly: GCA_004026545.1. NCBI lineage: Eukaryota > Metazoa > Chordata > Mammalia > Chiroptera > Mormoopidae > Mormoops > Mormoops blainvillei. The sequence goes on from PVJD01007551.1 coordinate 73,631, forward strand.
AATAATTAATGCAGGCTCTATTTTCCAGTGATAGAGACTCCACATTGCTGATTAAAGAACACATCACATAGATAGTTAAATACAAATATTGTACCATCATAAGTATTCTTTGGCTGTGTCACAGCATATTGGGACAGCAGTCATTCCAGTGATTAATTTTTGGTTCTAAAATATGATGCACCATAGTTGTTACCTCCAATTGTGAGAATATGTGCTCATTTTGTTTCAGTGGTTTGATTTTGTTTGGCTCCTTTCTTTCTTTTTTTACAACAGTCATGATTTTGCTTTCATACTCTTTTATTCTATTTATTTTAAAAAGACAAACCCTTGTACCGAATACATTCTACTTACTCCTCCAGACCCAGCCTCTATCATTCCTGCCTCACCCCAGCTCTGTGCCCAGGAGGCTGATGGTTGTAGACTGCACTGGTAGGCTTACTGTCCTTTGTTTCCACTTGAAATTTAACCAAGGTGAAGTAGTAGATCACGGAGCAAGACAAAGCTGAGGTTTTTTCTTATATCTTCCATGTTCTTCCTCCTAGCCAGGTACTTTTAAACTGACTGGAAATCCCTATGCGTACCACAGTATTGTCTCTTCTTGCCCAGTGAGGTTAGTTCTCGAACACTGCAGTATTCTTTGTTGTTTTCCCTAAACTTCCTTATCAATTACTCTTCAAATTTTCCAAGTTGGGTGTACCAATCTGTTTTCTATCAAAATTTTGACTGATAACATTATAAATTTCCTGGAAACTAATAGTTAGAAATTCTTCTATTAGAAAGTTTTCAATGAATAATTTTGGCATGAATTGATATTCACATTAAATAAATTTAGGGCACAGTTTGACAATACCAAACTATTATGGGCATTTAACTGTTTAGCAAATTTCAAGGTATGCATATTCTGCAACATGAATTATTATTTGGCAAATGATCTTGAATTTATAATATAAAGTTGCACTTGACTTAGCAAAGCCTATTTTCGGGGGCAAGTTAGAGGAGATTTGAAATACTTTGCTATATTCATTTTACTATATTTATTTTTAATTTTATTTGGTTACAGTTTACATTCAATATTTGATCAGTGCTATTATTCTTCAGATTAACACAAGGATCTCAGCGTGTTATACCCACAATAACCCACCCATTTTACACATTAATATTTTATAGTATTGGTTGTTACTGTTTTGGATAATCAATATCCATTTATATTAATCCCTCATTTCATTATTCATAAATACTGTTTATGTCTCATTCCTTCCTTCTAGAAATGTTCTCCTTGAAGTATACCCATTAGTTTTACTCCAGTGAAGGTTAAAGAATGGCACATTCTCTCTATATCAGATTGAAATATTTTCATTTTATCCCCACTCATGAATGATAGTTCAACTTAGCTGAGAATGCTGGGTTAAAGTTGTTTTTCTTTATCACTTTGAAAATATCCTTATTTCCTGATGTTTACTTTTGCTGTTGAAAATCCTCCTGCCATTCTAATTGCCATCTTTTGGAGGTTATCACTCTTTCCTCCACTACTCATTTAAAAGCTATTTGTTTTTAATGTTCTTCAAATGTATAAGATATGTCTAAGTGTTGAATTATTTATGTTTATCCAATGACAGTTTTGTCTTCTTTAAGTCTGACAATGCTTCTTGAAGACACAAATAAATGGCAGTATATATCATGTTCATAGATTAGAAGAATTAACATCATCAAAATGTCCATGCTACCCAAAGCAATTTATAAATTCAACACAATTCCTATTAAATTCCAATGACAAATTTCACAGATATAGAATGAACATTTCAAAAATTTATATGGAATCATAAATGACCAGGAATAGACACAGCAATTTTGAGAAACAAAAACAAAGTAGGAGGGATCACAATACCTGACATCAAACTATATTATAAGGTCACTGTAATCAAAACAGTCTGGTACTGGCATAAGAACAGATACATAGATCAATGGAAGAGAATAGACACCTCAGAAATAAACCCATGTCTCTATGGTCAATTAATATTTGACAAAGGGGGCAGAAGCATAAAATGGAGTAAAAAAATAGTCTCTTCAACAAATGTTGTGAGATCTGTAGAGCTACGTGCAAAAAAATGAAATTTGACCACCAACTTACACCACACACAAAAATAAACTCAAGATGGATAAAAGACTTAAATATAGGCCACAACACCATAAAAGTCCTAGAGGAGAACATAGGCAGGAAAATCTGATATTCCATGCGGCAATATTTTCACTGATATGTCCCCTAGAGCAAGGGGCATAAAGGAAAGAATAAACAAATGGGGCTTCATCAAAATAAGAAGCTTCTGCATAGCTAAAGAAAACATCAGCAAAATGAAAAGGGAACCAACTGTATGGGAAAATATACTTGTCAATGATACCTCAGAGAAGGGTTTGATCTCCAAAATTTATAAAGAACTCACATGACTCCATTCTAGGAAGACAAACAATCCAGTTAAAAAATGGGCAAAGGACCTGAACAGATACTTCTCCAAGGTGGACACACACATGGCCCAGAGACATATGAAAGGATGCTCAGCATCATAGTCATCACAGAGATGCAAATTAAAGCCACAATGAGATAACATTTCACACCAGTCAGAATGGTCATCATAAACAAATCAACAAACAACATGTGCTGGCGAGGATGTAGAGAAAAGGGAACCCTAGTACACTGTTGGTGGGAGTGCAGACTGGTGCAGTCACTGTGGAAAAAGTTTGGAATTTCCTCAGAAAATTGAAAATGGAACTGCTTTTTGACCCAGCAATTCCACTGCTGGGAATATACCCTAAGTATCCTGAAACAACAATTCAAAAGAGCCTATATACTCCAATGTTCTTAGCAGCACAATTTACAATAGCCAAGAATTGGACGCAACCTAAATTCCCAATAGTAAATGAGTGGATCAAAAAACTGTGGTACATTTACACAATGGAATAATATACAGCAGAAAGAAAGAAAGAGGTACTACCCTTTGCAACAGCATGGATGGAACTGGAGTGCATTATGCTAAGTGAAATAAACCAGGTTGTGAAATACAGATACTATATGATCTCACCTATAAGCAAAACCTAATCAACAAAACAAACAAGCATGCAAAATATAACCAGCAACATTGAAAAAACAACAACAAACTGACAGTATCCAGAGGGGAGGAGGGAGGGGAGTAACAGGGGAAAAGTAAGGGAAGGGTCATCAAGGAACATGCATAAAAGACCCATTGACAAAGTCAAAATGGGGAGGGATTGATGGTGGGAGGTGGGAATGGGTGGGGCTGGGCAAAGTTGTGGAGGGAAAATGTTGAACAACAACAAAAAGAAAAGACGGGGGAGGCTAGAATAGCATAGAAAATTGAGAAGCCAAAGAACTGATATGCACAACCCATAGACATGAACTAAGAGGTTTGGGGATGATGGGATGGGGTGCAGGGCAGAGCAGATAAAGAGGAGAAAAGAATGGGACAACTGTAATGGCATAATCAATAAAATATACACAAAAAACCTAAAAAAAAGTCTAACAATGCTGATTAATCTGACATCTCTCATAAATTTGAAAAAGTTATCAGTACTTTTCAAGTATTGTTCCTTCCTTTTCACTATTACTCTCTCTCTTCTCTGATACCAGAAGTTCAGGTAGCATTCTTTTTTATCTATTGTTTATAAATCTTCTTTTCTTTTTATCCTCTCTCTCACATTTCCCTTCCCTTTTTATCTCTGTATTTCAATGTCAGTCAGTGCCCCAAATGACTCATTTATATTCCTAATTATTTCTTCAGATTATTCAGGTATCTTTTTAAGCCCTTCAATTAATATTTCTTTTTCATATGTGTCTTTTCCATTTCTAGAAGTTCTGTTTCCTTTTCCTCCCTAACCTAATCTTTTTTTCATAGTGTCTTCATTTTCTTGAGATAATCCCATCATGGGTGTCCAGCCTGCGGCCAATAGGCTGCATGTGGCCCAGGATGGCTATGAATGAGGACCAACCCAAAATCATAAATTTACTTAAAATATTATGAGATTTTTTGTGATTACATGTCATAGTGTATTTAATGTGTGGCCCAAGACAACTCTTCTTCCAGAGTGGCCCAGAGACACCAAAAGGTTGGACACCCCTGCTAGATCTTAAACTCTGCAAGTTACCCCCAGAACAACTTTATTTTTGATTTTGCCAGGCATCACTATTCAGAAACCATTTTTGATGTTGTTACTTTTAATTTCTTAGTTTGGAATATGTAAGTATGCATTGAGTAAATTCTCAAACAATAACTTTTTCTTAATCTTGTAATTTTTCTGTATAGTGGTCAGATTTTTTGCTAGCCCTCTCTTTCAGTATCTTTGCAGTTACTGATGCTCCAAATGTTATGCAGAATTTTAAGCTACATACTGTCATGCTGTGATAACTCCACATGCCAGCTTCTTTCATTACAGAAGGATAAAAATCCAAACCTCACCTTGATAACTCTACCTATCCTTACCCCAACCGCAGAGCATTAACAACTCCAGTGATTATACTTTGCATTTCAGTTTCTGCATTTTTGGCAAAAGGATATGATATGTATCTCAGTTCTAAAATTAAAATAATTTCAAATATCATTTGGAATATTTGGCACATTTAAGTTGGGGAAAATATATTGTGTTAGTCAGTTGTCTGGGTTCTTTGCTTATTTTTTATTAATTCTTCCCAAAGGCATGGATTTTCCCTATGTAGTTATCGTGGTTATTTGGACACTCAGCCTATTAAGAAGTCATTTCAGATGAATACATCAGTCAGAAATTGTCTTCAGAAAGTGGAAGCATGCCTCTTTTCCCAGAGCTGCAGAAAAAGGCTCTTTTTCCTTCAACACTTGGTAAGAATAAGAAGGGTGCATTATGGTCACCTTCAGAAGAAAGAATCAGTCAATCAACCCATACATTTATTGAGTGTTTGACTTCAAATAAATCCCAACTTTAGGAACAGTGTTCATGAATTCCTAATACATCACCCTTCTTACTATTTGCATATAAGTTTTAAAAGACAAAAGTGTTTTATAAATAATATTTTTTCATGAACACACTATGTTCCCTTTATTTTGTTTGCACTGATACGTTCCTTATCAAATATTTAGAATTCACAACAATATATTTGTGATTTGGAAACAATCATTCACAAGTCATAAATCAGATGATATTTAGCATTAGTACAGTCTTTTTGGGCTAAGTTATATTATTTTGCTTTAATGCAGCAAAAATTAAAGTTTAGTTCATAAGCTGGATCATGCTAAAAATATAAATAGCTTTAAAAATAACTGCTAACAAGCAAATTAGCTACCAAGTGGAATGGCAGCAGATCAATAATGACAGTAAAACTACAGAGTTCTTGCTGATCTCATATTGTCTGTGAATGCAAACTGTAAAAGAGGTCCCTCCAGGCCTCCAACAATAACCTACAAAGAATGAGACACAAAGGGTATCGAGCATAAAGATAGTTCAATTTCCCAAGACAGCCAGCTGTTGTCACATCAAACCACCTATTAGTCACAAACTCATACAACTAAGAATTCTTTGGCCTCCTGAGATCAGCTGTCAAACAGAAGAAGATAATGCCAATGAAAGGTACTAGCTTCTTCTGTAACATGTTTAGTTTATTGTTTTCAATAGATGAAACAATTTGTGATTTTGCTATTACATATGAAAAAAGTACTATACTCGTAGATTGAAAAGTGACATTAATGTGTCAGGAAATGGAAAAGGAAAGGTAAACAAAATAAATGTGAAAACATAGCAATGTACCCAAAACAACACACATAAACTCCCCCCAAATCCTATTATTTTATATATCTTTATATTATTTACAATTACCCAAAAATATGTTAGCCAAAAAATAAAATCAAATGTTATAAAGAATTTAAAAGTTTAGAGCTTATGCTGTAAGTGCAAAGTAACTCATCTAATCCCCTTTTTTGGTGTATATGGAAAATGAAGATCAATGAATTTAGATAGGGTAACAGTTATTTAATAGTAATATAGGGACAGGACCCTCAAGTCAATATTTAAACACCCTTTAGAAGTATTTACTGTGCACGTAATACTAAAACATCTTCCACAAAGTTATAGACATGTATATATGTACATACATTGGTTACATATAAGTATGTACATATACACATAAGTTATATATGTACATGTTTGTATAGATATGTATAAATTATATATGAAATATAATGCAATAGGAAAAGAAACAAAATTTCTTGTGAATCAACATCTTTCCAAATGAGTATTGAGCAGTTCTGTCATGCCATGTTGTGAGCTAATTGCTGGGGTTTAAAGACTACATCTTTCTTCAGGAATTATATAGTCTAATGTGAGAATGCCAATAGCAATTTCAGCTGAAAGATAATTTTGTGATGGCTGAATGCACGAGGTGGTAGTTGACAACAGAAGAGAAACAAGAGGGATATACTGCAACATTGGGAGGATTCTAGAGGTTTTCTGGAGAAATTCTTGAATTAAACTTTTAAAATAGCAAGAGAGAGCTAGATAGAAAATAAAGGGACTAAGAATGCTCGAATAAGAGACAACAGCAGAAATGAAAAGAGAGGATTGAAGAAGTAGGTCAGGGAAGGGTAGTATGTGGGGGGTGCAGAGAATTAAAAGCCTTGTGGATTAGGCTTAGAAATTTATTTTTTTCCTCTGTGGTATGAAAAGAATTTAAGATTTTTAGTGAAAAGATCACTTTGTGAAAAGTGTGGAGGGTAAACTGAAAGAGGGTGAGGCTAGAAACAGAGAAACTATAATGGGTTAATGGAAGAGACAAGAGGCCCTGTCAATAGGTGGGATACAAAAGAAAAATAATGGGTTAAGAAAGTATAGTCTACACAACTTGGTTGCTAATAGGGTAAAAGACAGGTGCTTATAGTTATATCAATGTTTCTCAAAAAGTAAGAAAATACAATTAAAATTAAAAGGAAATATTTCAGAGTGAGAAAAGAGAATATTTGTATGAATCATTGGCTTGTTGCATTTTATATGGCAAAGGGACAGACCCCCAAGTGGAAATGTTTCATAGCTAATGGGGTACAGAATTTATGTAGCAAAGATATGGAAGTCATCAATACATAGGAAGAGTTGAAGTCACACGTTTAGATAAAGAAAAAATTAAGAAAGCAAAAGTTTAAGAAACACTGAAAAGTATGTTTTTATTTGTATCTTTTTATCCAGTAGCATTTTATCTCTTAATTTTCCACTACTTATTTCCTCCTTGTTAAAAAAAAACAAAAAAACTATCACTACATTTTTCTTTTCTTTTCTTTTTTCTTTTCTTCTTCATAGAGTCTTCTTCTAACTTCATATATAAATTGCCTAAATAGCCCATCTTTATTTTTATACCATTTGCACATCTACCACTACCCCCCAAAATAAATCTTCTATAGTCTTTCCAAAAGATAGGCTATTTAAGAGATGCTTGATGGATTAATAAATGAGTAAGGAACGTGTTTACAAGTTCGTCCTATAAACACTTCTGTAAACTATATCTTGATTACAAAATCAATAAGCTAAGCCGCATATTTGGTTTATACAAATGAACACACAAATGCCTTATTATATCAATATCAGTAAATTTAGATGTCAGCAATGGCAGAACAAAGATCATCAGTATAATGGCCCAGCATTTTACACTTTGCTAGTTACATTGATTTGGTTCAGAATGCAGGTGAGTGCCGGGTCTGCAAGAGACGTAGGACAGCTGAAAATATACAGCAGGAAAAGGAAAAAAGAAGATTGTCACTCCACCTTTCACTGAGTAATTGCCATACTTCTTTTACTATTATTATCCATCAAAATGGATTGAATAGATCTCATTTACACCATTGCTTTTAATCATTACATTACTCATTAGGAACCATTTGTTTTTGAGAATGTGATGCAATGTGGCTTTGGCATTCTATGATATATAGTAACTCTGATTAGTTGCCAGAGTCCCACTTGAGGGCCATGTTTATACTTTTACTTACTTCTGTATATTATGAATTTTCACCTCTCCATTACTAACCAAAAAGAGAGTCTTGGAATAAGCACTTCAAGAATCTTACAGAATTTTTGTGGCATGTATGATCCGCATTTCCCCCAATACGTGCAGAGGGCTGCTTTTCTAGTACAGGTCCGTGCTACACCCAATTATTATTCCTGAATCAAGTAATATATACATTGACATGTGCTGAGATTTGAGAAGAGCCAGAAATTACTTTCCATACCTATAGTGCTTCCACCGCTATAATTGCCCAAATAAGTTAATGGTATACAAATTATCCTCATAAAAGAACAGTCAAATGTTGTTTGGTTGCTTCATTGACTCATTTACCCATTCAATATTGAATGTCTATTTGGAGCTTATATAGTCTAACCAAAGGGACAGGTGAATCACTGTGGAAGAAGTAAGTAACAATTACAGAAGTCAGTAATTAGAGAACAAACAAAGCCATATGTAACGCAGGTATAGTTCAGAAATGTGGTCTTTGTAGCTATAAGCAGTGAAAGAATAAGAATCCAAAAAATCTTAGATCAGTCTGGGAGGAATATCACACAGGACACACAGGACACACAGGACATCCACAGCATCTTGATGCACAGGTAGCATTTGAATAGACTATGGGGATGAAAAGACATTCTTAATGGAGAAACAATATGAATGTGTGTACAGCTTAGAATGAACTAGGTGTGGATGGTGCGTAATGTCAGACACATTCTGGAATAGTGAGAGATAACGCTAAACACATAGGCAAATTTGGGAACATCTAGTCCAAAAGACTTAGACAATAAAATAAAGATAGTAGATTATTATGATAAGTGAAATATGCCAGGCAGGGAAAGACAAATGCCATATGATCTCATCTATAAATGGAGCTTAATCAGCAAAACAAACAAGCAAGCAAAATATAACCAGTGATATTGAAATAAAGAACAAACTGGCAGGAACCAGAGGGGAGGAGGGACGAGGGTAACAAGGGAAAGAAGAGGGAGGGTGGTCAAGGGACATGTATAAAGGACCCATGGACAAACCAAAGGGGGGTAGGATTAAGGGTGGGCGGTGGGAATCTGTGGGGCAGGGGAGAGTGGTGGTGGGGGGTGGAAATGGAAACAACTGTACTTGAACAATAAAAAAATTAATAAAATGAAAAGAAAAAATTTCTTTAGTCTCTACACTGATAAAAGCTCCTAGTTATATGTCATACATATGGTTTTATTATTATGTTATAAAACTAACGCTGAGGGGAGACAAGAGTATTTATTGAATACTTTTATACAGGAGAAACTTTACACACATATTTTTTTTGTTCCAGTAATAA
>PVJD01007552.1:0-82900 GCA_004026545.1 Mormoops blainvillei
CCCTTGTATGAATTTTGTTTCCAAATGTCCAATTCATTTTTAACTGTTTCTTATAAATTACTTTTTGTTTTATTTTCCTTTTGGGAAAATCACAGTAGTCAGCACTTTGGCATTTCTTTGTAAATCTGTTGCGAAGAGCTAGTCACTGGATTTAAATGAATATAAAACCATTGCTCACAGCCACAGTATGTTTTCTCATGGTCTGGCTTTCACTTTTGTATAGTACTCCTTTCTATTTAAGAAAAATTCAATATGGATTTAAAACATTCTTAGGAAAAAATATATTGTGCGTTTATGCAAGGCTTAAAGTTTTATAGCTGTTTTTATGTTACAGTTGAGTAATGTATAGTAATAGAGTTCTTAAAATGCATTTATATCTTGTTTTATTGTCCTTGGTTTTATTGTGCTTCACTGATGTGTGTGTGTTTTACAAATTGAAAGCAGGATCCTCCACCAGCAAAAAGATGACAACGGTCCTTGTTGCCATACTCGTGTTATTGTGGTAACCGAAACCACAGCACCCCCACGGGGTGCTGTATAGGTGGAGTGTTTTCATTGGCTGATTGCTTTAACATTGCCTTATCGAATTGGAGCTCAAAAGGAAAAAAGAATAATTTGTTCAATGATTGCAGAAACTATAATTTACTTAATAACTGGGTAATTGATTTCAACCAGTCATTGTCAACAAGTATTTTCATGCCCACTGCGGTAGCCCACTGCTATAACTGAGGAAAGTGGGGTACACAGGAGGGCACGGGAAGAAGTCCCGGAGGAGAACAGGCAAGTGCGATGCTTTCTGCAAACTAGAAGTAATGCCTAGGACACCTCCAGGTGAGTGGGGAAGGCAAAGATGGGAGAAGAGCATGCTAGCAAATTGTGTTTTTGGCTAGAGTATAACTGGTGGCAGGAGAAATGAGGCTCAAAAGCAGCTGGTAAAACTTGATTGTGAAAGACCCTGTACGTCATCTGCAAAGGTTAAGAGTATACCTTGTAGATCGGTGATTCTTAGAATTACTGGGGGTGATGTAATTTGTTTAGAAACAATTATGGTGGAATCCATGAATAGTATGTTAAAAATGTCTCTGGGAGATTCTAACAAACAGTCAGTGGAAAGGCAGATCCCTAGGTAATGGGGAGCTTTGAAGCGTTCATCATAGTCGAGCACTGTGATCAGATTACCATGTAGTGTCAGTGGCAGGGAACGATGAGTTGGAGGCTCTTGTGCCCAGGGATAGGATGCAACACCGTTGGAGGCCGTTGCCCCAGGCTGAGTGACAGGCCGGCTTGAAAGTCAAAGTGGAAGTAAGGAGGTGAAATTGAGAGCTATCGAGAAGAGAGAATTGACAGAGGGAGATGATTAATTAGCTCATCGGGTGGAACAGGGAAAGTTTAAGTTTGACTCCTAGGTTTTGGCCTCAGGTGATGGTAATATTTTTAGTGATAAGGAACTAAGGGAGAAGACTAGGTTTGGCGGATCAGTGTGTTTGATGCTTGGGCAGAGGAGAAAGGAGTTCTACTTTGAATACATTGAGTTTCATTCGTTATTCATTTATTCAGCAAATACTTATTGAGCATCAAGATAAAAGTCCCTGCCTTATTTTCTAGAGGACAGATAATTTTCTGTTATCTTATTTATAGACGATGGATAAGCCAGGGGAGAAGCTAAGGAGTGCAGGATGGTGTGCAGTTTTAAATGGGGTAGATAGATGGGCCTCACTGAGAAGATGGCATTGAGTCACAGGGACATCTGAGGGGGGAGCCTAAAAACAGTAGGTGGACAAGTCCCCAGAGAAATGCCCTTGGCAAGTCAAGAGCTCATCAGAAAGCAAGAAAAACTACGGTTGAGTAAGAGGCTAGGAGCCTTAGTCAAAGGAGAGCTCACAGAGGAAAGGGGATGAGAGGTGGGGGCAGATACTACATCCGGCTTTGCAGCCCTTTGTACAGTAAATGCTAATTTTTACTGAAAATGTTAGGACCAAATAGCTCGAACAGCTTTTCTCAGATGAGGCGGGCAGGGGTATCACTCCATTGTGAGTATTATCAGGCTACGTAAATGCATTAAAAAAAAGCATTTTGGAGCAGTTATTGTTTAAAATTAAAAAAAAGAGAAGGCACACCACAGTCACAGACTGAAAAAGTTAGTTCGTTTAAAATTTAAGATTAATAATTTATTTAAAATTATTTAAAACTTAAATTGTATTTAGTGATTGAAACCCGTAATATTATAAAATGGTTCAAAACCTAAAAGCATAAAAATGCATACAGTGAGGAATTTTCCAAATTCCGCCCTCCATCTTCCTGGAGCGGTCCCCCACACCAACTACCCAGTCCTTTTTCCAGTTTTGCTCGCATGTTGCACAGCTAGATATGCACTCCATTTTCCCCACCCCAATTTTCGTTTGCCACAAGAAGACTCATATTATACACATTGTTCGGAAGGCTGGCTTTTTCAATAAAGACTCTTGGAGTTATATCGATACCTCATTTTCATTAAATCTCATGTGCAAAAAACAAAACCTTCATTCTGTCTTATTTGAATGCTGCCTATTGCAAAACAGATGACCTGTTACTGCGAGAGAAGCTGCACATGAGAGCGAAAGGGGAACGGGCCGCACAGGAGGCACAAGTCAGCACGCAGATCCCTGCCCTTATAGCCTGCTAAACACTTTTTCAAAACAGTAACAGACTCCCCAGATAATTAGCTTTTTAAAAATGTATCTTATTCACTCATTCTACAAACATTTACTGAGTACTTCTTGGCTTTCAGATACTTTGATGGGTGCTGGGACAGGTAACTTCTCTGTCCTTGTGGAATTTATAGTCTCATAGAAGGAGATAGATGATAAACAAGTAAGCAAATAGGTATTCACAGACTCTGATATTAGATGAACAGGTTGTGGGAAAGAGTAAATGCGGAGTCAACTTTAGGTAGATTTACCAGGGAAGGATTCTAGAAAGAGGTGATGTTTGAGCCCAGAGGCAAAGCATTAGAATGGACTCGGGAAGAGTTGAATATCTAGGCTAAGGAAGCAGCCAGTGCAAAGGCCCTGAGGTGTGCATGGAACTGACTGGAAGCCAGCGTGGTTGAAGTACGAAAATCTACGGAGAAAGTGGTGTGAGAATGTGGTTCCAATCAGGGGAGAGCCAGAGGGTAAGAGAAAGAGAAGGCTTGAACGGTTTAAAAAGAGCTGAGTGGTGTGACTGACTTCTAACTTCATGTTCCTTTTTTTCCTAAAAGATAATTTGTACTTACTTGAACATGTCAAATCATGATCTAATTTTTTTAGATACGTATACTATGATCTGAAGGATATCTTGATATAAATCGTAATATTAAAAACACATATTTTTAAATATTATTTATGTTAATATCTACATATTTAGTATAAATATACTAAATATCACATTTAGTATGTTATATTACATGATTATTATAAATAGTATATATTGTGCATATTATATTTAATATCTGTGTGTATATATGTAAAACATTAAAATATAAGCTTGTGAGAACAGATTTAATAGGGAGTCACGAAAGTACCTTGTTACTAAATGAACAGTAAACAGATAATGGACATAAAGTGTTATAAATGGCATTATAAATTCAGGCTCCCGTTTATTATATGTAATTTACAGAAGTTGTATGCAATATATTATGTCATTGTATAATTTTCTGCAGTAGGATAACAAAACAAATTTTGGGTCATTGAAGCATAAGCATGGAACTTTGTCACACGATATCATTTGGCAATAGACCAAAGTTCTTTTGATTTCCCTTGACATTTTGGTTGATAATTTTAGATAAGTAATGTATTGCATATTTATATGACATTATTTGTTACACCTGGAGGTCGTTCCTATAATGTAGAATCATTTTATAAAGTTTCTGTCTGAAATGACTTTAGTTTAGTATTCCAGATCTCTTTTTCATTTTTTAAAAGGTTTTTATACAGAGGAGAAGGGAGGGACACAGAGAGGGAAACATCAATGTGTGGTTGCCTCTCGCGCGCCCCCTACTGGAAACCTGGCCCTCAACCCAGGCATGTGCCCTGAGTGGGAAATCGAACCAGCAACTGGTTGGCTTGCAGGCCGTCGCTCAGTCCATTGAGCTACACCAACCGGGGCTTAGTGTTCCAGATCTCTTAAGGCACCTATACTGTGTGAAACTGGAGTTTTGGAATTATGAACATACAATTCTGTTTTGTGTCTTAATTAATTGAATTGTAAATACTTTAACTGCAAATAGATTTAGAGCAAGATGACCTCAGATTAATTACTTGGTTTCTAAGTACATCACCCTTGATTTCCTATCGTATAATTGCTTATATATAGATTCATGTCTTTCCCCTACATATTTAAAAATCTGCATTTCTCATATTTAACTTTTATCTTGTCTTGTTTCCCTTTTTTATTAAATGACCACAAAAATTTATGAAATAGTGGTCATTAAATTACAGCAAGAATATCTTCTGACTTTACGATGTCCTTGGAAAGACTCACTATAATCAAATAATCTTCATTAATCAGTATTTGCTCTTCTGACAATATGTTTATAGTAGTGTTTGTAAATATTTATTTTCATTGATTATAAGCCTGTAACTGATGTTTGCTCTTGTCGTTATATACATTTCTTATATATTTGTTATCATAATATTTATACATTCAATCCAGTAAATTCTGCATAGAGATTGCCTAACACTTAATCGATTCAAAAAATAATTTCAAATCCATTAAAATTGATTTGGTTTTCCATTTGATCATACATAACAGTATACCATAAATTAGCCTTTGAAACCTAAGCAATATAATGAATTGTAGTATATAAATAGGAATACACAATTATGATTATAATATAATTATGACCCTCCTGTAGCAAAGCAAAAGTTTGAAGCAGACCCTGTAAATGTAGGTCTTTTTATGAGGCTCTGTAAGGCCCTAATTTAAATAAATTTTAATTTTCTGTCCTTTTCCTTATCTCAACTAATTTCTAATTTTCTTAATGTTAACTAAATTTTAATTTCCTTTATCCTCCTTTTTTTTTGGTTTGTTTTCTAGTGCTCTTAAATGTTCACATGCTGTTATCAGTTTTCACTTTGCCTCAGTCCTTTTCCAAAACGATTCAGCCACATCGACCTAACATCCTGGACACGTTATGAAGTTTGATCACGCTTCTCTTATAAAATTAAATCATCAGATTAATAGAGAAAATATATTTTAATTTTGACACTTTTAAAATTTTTTCAATTACAGTTTACATTAAATGCTGTTTTGTTTCAGGTGTACAGCATAGTGGACAGACAATCATATACTTGACAAAGCATTTCCCCCAATATTTCCAATACCCACCCGGTACCATGCGTAGGTATTACCGACTACATCCCCTGTGCTATACTTTACGTCCCATGACTGCTTCGTAACTGCCCATTTGCACTTCTTAAGCCCTTCACCTTTTTCTACCCAGCATTTCTGAGAAATGCAGATTTTTAAATATGTAGGGGAAAGACATGAATCTATATATAAGCAATTATACGATAGGAAGTCAAGGGTGATGGACTTAGAAGCCAAGTAACTCCCCTCCCCTCCAGCAACTATGAGTTTGCTCTCTGTATCTACGAGTCTGTTTCAATTTTGTTTGTTCATTTATTCTGTTCTTCCTTTTAACAAAGGGTCACATGAAGTAGGCTTTATGTTCCCAGATGCAAAGACTGCCTGGCCAATACCCTCAAACTATCGAAGGCTTGTAAAACATAAATTGCATTTGAATAAGACCAGTGTTCTATTTTATCAAATATATTATCTGAAGAATTGTTTGAAACAGTTGTTAATGAGTGAAACTGCTTTACCAAATTTGGCAGTTGTAAAATGTGTCTGGAAATAATGAGAGAAAAGTTTGTTCCGTTGCTTTTCAGGTGTTATTGTATATAATTATCATTTTTGCATATAAGTACATAGGTAATGATACTGACAATTCTTGATTATGTAAAATGTGCTTTTATTTTTAAAAGAACCCCTGATTCATTTTATTCTTTGTCCAAAGGAAGATTTGTGATTGAAAACATTATATGAAAAAAAAAAGCTTTTAGGGATTTGAGTGGTGAATTCCTCTTTTGTTTTCCATTTCTCCATGTGATTGTTAAATTCCAGTTTATATGCATGAGTTCATGGTACCTCACGTTTTCTGGCCAGCCTGCACGATCCCCAGGTAAGCGGAATCAAGGATGATGCCCTGGCTGGTAAGGGTCAGTGGATTGAGTGCTGACCTGTGAACCAAAGGGTCACCGGTTCGATTCCCAGTCAGGGCACATGCCTGGGTTGTGGGCCAGGTCCCCAGTAGGGGTGCACAAGAGGCAACCACACTTTTATGTTTCTCTCCCTCTCTTTCGACCTCCCTTCCTCTCTCTCTAAAAATAAACAAAATCTTTAAGAAAAAAAAAGAATGATGTTAGTGGCATATGCATCTTATGGCCAATTTATGTATATTTATCAGTAACAGCTTTTGTAATATTAGAAGATGGTGAAAATACTTTTTTGTTAACATATCTGCCATATGTGTTCCTATCATGTAGAATTAACGCAGCTTGGCCAGTGTTAGATCTGGGTGTAACATTTTCTTTTATTTAAAAAATTGGATAATGCTGCCATCATTTGGTATGACTGTTTTGATCAGATTTGTTTCTTTTGCATGCTGTACAACTATGGACACAAACTCAGATGAGCCTCTGCGTCATTTTAACAGTTAAGGTACCTAGCCCATGCAGACAGTGGGGGCCAGGACAAGGACCTACTGCAGTGCAAGAAGCAATGCAGACAAGCTGATCAAATGCTGATCTGTAGCTTGGTGTGGTTCTATTAATTTCTACTCTAGCTCATTGAGAAAAAAAACACTAAGCTAGGACATACCTGAAATGTCTAGTATTTCATTAGGCTAAGATGAACAATAATCTAAGCTGCTAACCTTCTTCCTGAGTGTATGATAAAATAATAACCACCAAATTGATTTATATTTATATATAGCTATAAAAATAAAGTTGATCATTAGTCATGCAGCAAGCACTGAACTGGGCTGCAGGGGGGAGTTAAGTGAGAAATTTCCTTTGCCTTACACTACGAGTGGGCAACAGGTTCAGATGAGTTAGTAACTTGCTCAAGGTCACACAGCTAGAAAGCTCTTAGCATCTTGCTTCGAACTCTGGCTTATTTGATTCTGGAGACTGTATTCTTCTCGAAATGTACATTGACATTCTGCCTAAGGATCCAAAGAATGACATTTCATTTTTATTTTAAAACTACAATGTCAGGTTGGAATAGAAAAGGTCAAGTATATTCAATATGAGGAAACTGAAAAGAAAAGAGGTAGGTGACAAAGGGCAGACGCTAAAGACCCCAAACAGAGAGCTGCTGTCATCCATTTCAGCTTTCTTTTCACCAGATGTGGTTTTACCTGTTAGAGAGTCTCTTCATCTTTCTGGAAGGGATCTGTGAAGAGAGAATGAAAGGGACAAAAATTATTACAGTCCTTCCAGTCCTTAGCCTGTAGGTTTACAGGAAAAATATGTAACAATAGTTTTCATTTTCAATAGGAACAGAAAATTGCTGATTTTACTCCACCTCAGGGCAAGAATAAAAATGTAGGCTGTCAGTTTTATCTGAATTATTTTTCTTTCAGTTGTACTGTTTGGGAACAAAGTACATATGGGCATATATGTCACACTAGAATTTCACTTATTGGGATATACTCTGAGAACTCATCATTTTATTTCAAAAGAGTTCCTTGTTCTGGTAATTGGCTTATGATAGAATGAAGATTTTCCATTTACTGCTCAGTAATAACATACACTTAAAGATTTTACAGGAATAGTTAAACATATATATTTAAATTAAAAATGGGACTGCATTATGACTCAATGATTCCACTTTGGGAATTTATCCAACGAAAGCCAAAACACTAATTCAAGAGAATATATGCAGCCCTATGTTCATAATATATATTTAATATACATATTAATATATATGTAAAAGAGCCAAAACTTTGTAGAAACTCTTATTGTTTCATAGAGTTTTAATATGAATGTTTTATAATGATTTGTTTCCAGGAGTGATTTTTACATGGACTTACAGTGTTAATAAGTTCTTGTGAAAATTCTTGAGGATAAATGGGCTTATTAGCATCTTTGTTAGGGTTGTTCTAGTAACGTGGTTCGGGCTGAGTACCAGCCATAGGCTTCGCTGTAGAAAGAATATGAGGACAGAGATGCTGTTTTGATAACGGGCTTAGAGGGGTACAGCGATTTCTGGAGTCAAATGTAAAGTCATACAGCAGAAACACCAGAGCATTAGACCATGTCTGCCCGAGTGTGTGCAAAGCACTTACCAACTATAAGATTCCAGGCTTTGTTCTAAGCACAGTCTCCTCCCTGGAATTGTTTAGCGCCGAGCTGGGAAAGAGAGTGGCTACATGAGAGGACTGATGACGTGGAAGCCAGGTGGCATGGACGAACCAGACGTAGATGAGCACCGTCGATGTTTGAAAGGAGCTATCACGGGGGAGCTGTGAAGTTTGGGCAGGAAGGCTCTGTGGAGAAGCTGATCTCGATTTTGAAGAGTAGGTAGGTCAGGTCTCCAAGCATGGGCTGTGGATGGTGTGCCGAGGGCCCGGTGGTCAGGCTGCCGTCCCTCAGGTCAGAACCTCAGAAGAGGGCGTCACAGCACCAAAAGGGGGAGCTAGAGATTCTGCCCGCATGGGGCTGACTGTGTTGATGGCTATAGGAGGGCCAAGCTGTTGGCAAAAGCAATGCAAAGACTACAGACACGGGATGACAGATAAACGCTGAAAAATATGAATGAGCATCCTCTTTGACCTCTGGGGACTGAGGATGTCCTCCAGCCCTCTGGGCAAAGTAAGTTCTTGGAATTCAGGAACCCTCAGGCCACTAGGTTAACTTAATCTCCTCTTTGCAAACAGCTTTATTCAAATTTTTGTCAAGGTGTCTCAATCTTTCCAATCCAGTTTATTTTTTTTCCTTTAGGTTTTCAAGCCAGGTGGCTTTTTTTTTCTTTTTTATTCTTTTTTATTATATATTTTTCTGTTACCATTTATTCCCCCATACCCTCTTCCACCTCCACCTCACTCCCCTACCCTCCTTCCCCCCACAGTCACTGCACTATTGTCTGGATCCATGAGTTCTTTTTCTTTTTTGCTGTATCATGCCACCCCCTCCAAATTCCCTCCCACCGAAGCTGTCAGCCTTCTCTCTATCTATGAGTCTGTCTCTATTTTGCTTATTAGTTCAGCTTATTCATTAGATTCCACATATGAGTAAGACCGTATGGTGTTTGTCTTTCTCTGCCTGGCTTATGTCACTTAGCATAAATGTTCTTCAGGTCCATCCATGCTGTCGCAAAGGGTAAAACTTTCTTCTTTTTTTACAGCCGAGTAGTATTCCATTGTGTAAATGTACCATAGCTGTTTTATCCACTCATCTACTGATGGGCATTTGGGCTGCTTCCAAAGCTTGGCTGTTGTAAGTAACGCTGCAGTGAACATAGGACTGCATATATTCTTTTGAATTAGTGTTTTGGCTTTCTTTGGATTAATTCCCAAAGTGGAATCACCGGGTCATAAGGCAGTCCCATTTTTAATTTTTTAAAAAAGATTTTATTTATTTACTTTTAGAGAGAGAGGAAGGGAGGGAGACAAAGAGGGAGAGAAACATCAATGTGTGGTTGCCTCTTGTGCACCCCCTACTGGGGACCTGGCCCACAACCCAGGCATGTGCCCTGACTGGGAATCGAACCGGCGACCTTTTGGTTTGTAGGCCGGTGCTCAAGCGCCTGAGCTACACCAGCCAGGGCCATTTTTGATTTTTTGAGGTAATTCCATTCTGCTTTCCACAGTGGCTGCACGAGTCTGCATTCCCACCAACAGTGCACACAAGGGTCCCCTTTTCTCCACATCCTCGCCAGCGCTTGTTGCTTGTTGACTTATTGATGGCAGCCATTCTGACAGGTGTGAGGTGATATCTCACTGTGGTTTTGATTTGCATGTCTCTGATGATTAGTGTTGTTGAGCGTCTTTTTGTATTTGTATGTCCTCTTTGGAGAAGTGTCTATTCAGGTCCTTTGCCCATTTTTAAATTGGATTGAGTTTGTTTTTTTTTTGATGTTGAGTTTTATAAGTTCTTTATATATTTTGGATAGTAACCCCTTATCAGATGTATCAGTGAGCATGTTCTCCCTTTCCGTGTGTTGTCCTTCCGCTCTGATGCTGGTCTCCTTTGCTGTGCGACCAGTCCCGTTCATTTCAAACTGCCGTTGTCTCAGCCTCCGTGGTCTTACTACATACAACCAGCCTGTAGCAACATTTGTTGCTACAAGGCTCATTATCATGGTAACTAGAAAAAGGTGTTTTTTTCATTTTGAATAATCCACTGAAAACTGTTCCTGTTTAACAGTGAAGCTTTGTCAGTAATTTAAAATATCTATATTTGTGAAAAATATATGTAGCCTAAAAATGGGGCAATATTCTTACTCATTAATGCTGTTCTGCCACCACCTGCACCTGTGCAGAACCTGGCTCTACTTCCTGGGTCTCAGCGGATAGGCAGGGCCTACTCCTTCCAGCAAAGCTGTAAATGCAGCCCTTTGAAAGGAAGATACTCATTATATGCTGTCTCAAATTTTAATTAAGAAAATTATTAAGTACTTAATAAATTATACCTCGGCTTCAAAAATTTTCATTTTTTAAAATTATTTTTTACCAACCTTCTATAAGGAAGCCAGTATGTACCAGCTTAAGGCCATAGATATTGGGGTAGATGTGTGTAAAGACATTTTGCAAGTTACTGTGTCAGATAAGAATGTTTTTGACTAAAGAAAACAGAAAACTTGGCCATCGTGGATTTTGGCTGTCAGTCTTCCAGACACGGGGGGTCAGAAGGCCACAGCTAAGTGGCTGCAGAATGACATCATCCTGGTCTTAGGCTTTTACTGTCCTTCTGCTCCGCCTTTGCTGAGAGTTTTGGCTTCTGGGCTCTCACTTGTAGACTTCAGGGCACTTTTACGCCTCTAATCCTAGTTCCAGGTTCGGAGGGGAGAGACTTTCTGCTGGCATGAGATTAGTGCTACTTTCAGTGATGCTAGTTCTCTCCATGGGCTTCTGCCTACATCTCCCTGGTTGGAAATGTGTCATCTGGCTCTCTGTGGCTGCAGGAGAGGGGCACACTGAGCACTTCCAGCATTCATGGCAGAAGAATGCAAAGGAACAGGAGCTTGGGAACAGGTGTGAACTCAGCTAACCTACGGTACTGGGGTTTTCTAGAGAAGCCGACCAACAGGATGTATGTCTGCTTATCTGCCTATCTGCCTATCTAGCTATGTATAGAGAGAGTTTTTAAGGAATCGGTTTACACCGCTTGGAGGCTGGCAAGTCTAAAATCTTCAGGGAAGGCTGGCAGGCTGGAAATTCTGGCAGGAGTTGATGTTGCAGCTCAAATCTGAGAGCAGCAGTCTAGAGACAGAATTCCTTTCTTAGCTTTTCGGGAGACCCCATTCTTTTCTTTTGAAGACTTCACCTAATTGCATGAGGCCCACCCACACTGGGAAGTGTAATTTGCTTTGTTCAGGCTTTACTGATTTAAATGTTAACCACACCTAAAAAAATACGTGTATAACAAGAGTTAGACTGCTGTTTTACCAAACAGCTGGCGTCACAGTCTAGCCAAGTTGACACATACAATTAATCATCACACCTACGTTCTGTAGCAAGGCTTGATTGTAACCAACGGTTTAGAATTCTGGCCTACTCAAGGCCAGTATCGGCTTTAGTGTGTTCACGTATTTCTGATTAATGTTCACTTTGCATGTATTAAATGCAATAATTTTTCTATGTATCCCAGAAAATGTTCACGATAGTTCTGAAATAGAGTTACATAAAATACTAATATGCATTTAAACAAGGGAAAAGCTTGAAAGAAAGGTATATCAAAACTGTTCAAGCTCTTATTTAGTTCTCAGGTGGTAGATGACTAATAGCCTAACGCAGGGAGACTGCTTTTGCCTGCGTGGGCCAGAGAATGCCAGGAGGGATGGCATTCTCTGGTCTGGAAATACGGATTTTGTATTATCTCTGACATCAGCCAGCTCATCACCTTTTCTTTCTGAACCACCTGCAAAAGAGGACTTGTGATAGATTCCCTACCTTTCCTGCTGGATTGTGACAGTTACATGAGATAACGGATCTAACAAACGCTTTATGAGCCATAGGTGATAAAAATATATAAAGAGACACTGGAACATAGAGATAACTATCCCCTTATAACCTCCGGCTTGACCGGAGGACGGCATGGCCGATGAGCTGCCAAATGCAGACTCGAAGTGATCTGGCCCGCATGCCGACGGGGGAAGCCGCGGTGGTGAGCGTGATCTGCGGAGGGCAGGCCAACGGCGGCTTCTGGGCGGATGGACGAGGGCTGTGCTGAAATTCACATCAGGCTGTCAGGTTTGGTCAGCGTGGCAGCTGTTTCGGTCTGTGCTTGTTCTGCTGTCTGCTTTGGAAACGCACAGCAAGTATTCCGCTAATACTGGCAAAAAGATAACAAGAACTATTTTATTTTAAGAACGAACTTCTAGAGCCAAGTATGAATTTTTTAAAAAATTAAATAAATCAGGGAGTAACAGAAGAGCTTACCTAATGTTGTATTTATAAGAACAGCCTTTAAATAATTTCAAGTGATGTGAGTTAATTTTACTTGTAGGTAGAATAATCAGACACAACTAAAAGTCGTTGACAACTTCTTAATTCAGTGAGGCATCATTTTAAGCATATCAAAATCAGCTAAACTTCCAAAAATAGTTGATTATAGATGTACCCGCTGAATGGGATTTACATATCCCTAACTACATTTAATATTAATCTTTGATTTCTTTCATTTAATTCTAAATATCTTCAGGAAAATGATTTTAGTGTTTATATATGATATCAACTTCTCATTTATAAAATTCATAAGATATACCTAGCAGTTTAATTCCTTTAAAAATATTGATTTTGAAACTCTTAAGCACTAACTGTTAACACTTTTTCTTGATGTCCAGTGTGAAATGGACACTTAAAATTTCTAAGTTGTTTCAAGATTTTTGTGTTGGTTCTTCGTGATTGGCCCTTTCTCCTTGCAATTTCACCTTCGGTCATTTATCCAAGGGAGGTAGAGATGATTTTAGATTTATGTGTCATATTTAGTATGTGAGGCAACTTAAATGATATAAATAGTTAAACTATTGTGTATTCGTGGGACAGCATTGCAGACAGCCATTAAAATGATTTTCTATATTTATTATATGAAATAAAAAAATACTTATGACATAATGCTATGTGAAAAGAATGGGATAAAAATGGCATATACATCATTACCTCAATTCAATATATTTATATACTACAATATAATTAGGACTTTGGGAACAGTACATTGCACTGCTATTCTTGGTAAGAATATGTTAATATATAAAACACTGTGAGTACTCTGTTTAATGAAATTTAGAGTGCTTTTGTTTGTGGGGAAATTAAAAATAAAAACAAACATGGGGGTGTCCTTTGCCAGATGGTGGGCATACTAAGAATATTATAATAAGAATTAGACCTTCATGTTAAATGAAACATATAAAAGCTGGACTTTAAAGAAAGGCAATATACTAAACGATATGCTAAAAAGAGTTATTTTAACTCCTGTGCTAAGAAGTACATTTCTGGTAAAGATAAAATTTCCTTGGTTGCAACATGTTTTCTCTTGTGCGGTTATCTTTTTTAATGTGAGAAAATTATTTCATTTATGTGTTATCCTCACCCGAGGACATTTTCTCATTACTGTTGGGGGGAGGGGGAGAGAGTGAAAGACAGACAGACAGGCAGACAGACATCAGTGTGGGAGAGAAACATCGATAGGTTGCCTCTCACCTGTGCCTGGACTGGGAATCCAACCTGCAACCCGGGCATGTGCCCTGATGGGAATTGAACCCACACCCTTTCGGTGTATGAGGAGATGCTCCAACCAACTGAGCCACAATGATCAGGGCAAATGTGAGAGAATTTTCAGTTTAAGTATTCAAATGCACATTTCTGAAGTATGCTTTCTGAAATATTTTGCTTTGAGCTGCACCTTTAATGTTTAAATAATTTCTCTTTCTAATCGCAACCATAAAAGGATTTTTAAAAAATGTATCATTTTTTTCCTTCTAGTGTTCACATTGGTCATATATGCATATGAATTAAGAAATAAAAATTAAATAAATTTGTTTATTTTTGGCAGTCCATATCTTTACCCTGTGTTCCCAAGTTAAACTTGCTACACAGCCTTATCTCAGGACACTCTTTTTCCTGCATCAGATAAAGAAGGGCAGACATGACTCTTGAGGCCATTCTGTCATTCAACCAATTAAAAGGTTGGTTCTTGACAATCTGTCGTTTGTACAAAACATTCATCTGGCACAGTTTGCATTTTCCAAGTTCATTCATTCACAACAAGGAAAACAAATAGCTACATGGGGGAATTCTTCACAAACAAAATTGCTTGGAGGAAAAAGGAAGAATGGATGAAAAAGAAAAATGAAGATTGTACTTAGAAATGAGACAGAGATACTCTTTTGATTTATTTACTTTTTACTAAATTCTGAGTCAATCATTGGAAATACTGTATTTTAAAATAAGTGTAAAAACATGACATTCACAGCTCTCAGACTCTAAAACCAAGGTTGGCACATTCAGGTGTTGACTTTAAATAGCTCGTAAATCCCCGGCCGCTGTTTGTACAGCACCGTCCTCGAGTCGGTGCAGGACGGCGCCCTGCGCCGTGCTTTTTAAAGCAAGTTGGCTGCAGAACTCTTTGTGACTGCACAGACCTGGGGATAGGCCTGGGGACGACCTCTTTAAAAAAAATTTTTTTTTTCAATTATAGTTTACATTCAATATTGTTTTGCATTAGTTTCGGGTGTATAGCATAGTGGTTAGAAAATCATATTCTTTACGAGGTGTTCACCTCGGTATTTCAAGTACCCGCCTGGCACCAGACGTAATCGTTTCGATAGTGTTGGCTATTTTCCCTGCGCTAAAATTTACATCTCTGTGACTGTTCTGTAACTACCAATTTGTACTTCTTAGTCCCTTCACTTCCCCCACCCCCACCCCGGTCCCCTAACCCCTCTCTTCTTTGTCAAATGTCAATCTACTTCAATTTTTGTTTGTTTATTTTGTTCTTTAGATTCCACATGTAGGTGAAATCATATGCTCTTTGTCTTTGTCTGACTTATTTCACTTGGCATAATACGTCTAGGTCCATCCATGCTGTTGCAAAAGGTAAGATTTCATTCTTTTTTATAAGTGATATTCCATTGTATGTATGTGCCACCGTTTTTTATCCACTCATCTACTGATGGGCACTTGGGCTGCTTCCTTATCTTGGCTTTTGACTATAACACTGCAATGAACACAGGCATGTATATATTCTTTCAAACTGGTGTTTTATGTTTCTTCGAATACATACCCAGAAGTGGAATTGCTGGCTTATACGGCAGTTACATTTCTTTAACTCTTTGAGGACCCTCTATACTGTTTTCCACAGTGGCTGCACCAATCCGCATTACCACCAACAGTGCCCGAGAGTTCCCCATTCTTTGCATCCTTGCCAGTACTTGCTGTTTGTGGATTTATTGATGATGGCCATCTGACAATGGCTATCTCATTGTGGTTTTAATTTGCATTTCTCTGACCATTAGTGACATTGAGCATCTTTTCATATATCTATTGACCATCTGTGTGTCCTCTGTGGAGAAGTGTCTATTCAGGTCCTTTGCCCGTTTTTTTAACTGGACTGTTTGTTTTTTGTTGTTGAGTTGAATGAGTTCTTTATAAATTCTGGATATTAACCCCTCATCAGATGCATCATCGGTGAATATCTTCTTGCATTCAGTAGGTTGTCTTTTTGTTTTGTTGATGGTTTCCTTTGCTGTGCAAAACCTTTTCAGTGTGATATAGTCCCATTTGTTTATTTTTTCTTTTGTTTTCCTCACCTGAGGAGATATATCAGAAAAAAAAATATTGCTAAGAGATATGTCAGAGAGTTTACTGCCTATGTTTTCTCCTAGGAGTTTTGTGTTGTTAAGTCTTACATTTAAGTCTTTAATTCATTTTCAGTTTATTCTTGCGTGTGGTGAAGAAAGTGGTCTACTTTCACTTTTTTGCATGTATCTAGTTTTTGCAACACCATTTGTTGAATAGACTGTCTTTAACCCATTGTATGTTTTTGCTTCCTTTGTCAAATATTAATTTACCACATTGGTGTCTGGGCTCTCTGTCCTGTTCCATTGGTCTGTGTGTCTGTTTTTATGCCAGCACCAGGTTGTTTTGATGACTGTGGCCTTTTGGTATAGTTTGATATCAGGTAGGGTAATACCTCCAATTTTGTTCTTTCTCAAAATTGTGTTGGCTATTCTGGGTCTTTTGTGGTTCCATATAAATTTTTGGATTATTTGCTTTAATTCTATGAAATACACCATTAGTTTTTGATAGAAAATGTGTTGGAGCTATAGAATGCTTTGGGTAGTATAGCCATTTTAATGATATTAGTTCTTCCTTTCGGTGACCATCTTCTAAATAGAAGATGCCTTCTATTTATTTGTGCCTTCTTCAGTGTCTTATAATTTTCTGAGTGCAGGTCTTTTACATCCTTGGTTAAATTTATTTCTAGGTTTTTTGTTTGTTTGTTTGTTTTTTGACACAATTGTGAATGGGATTGTTTTCTTCGTGTCCCTTTCTGATTGTTCATTGTTGGTGTATGAAAGTGCAACCAACTTCTGCCCTTCTGGGAATACATTTGAAGAAATCCAAAGCATTAGAAAGAATATATGATCTCCTATGTTCACTGCAGCATTGTTTTCCATTGCCAAGATGTGGAAGCAGCCCAAATGCTCATTAAGAGATAAGTAGATAAAATACTGTGGTATATAAACACCATGGAATACTACTTGGCCATGAAAAAGAATGAAATTTTACCTTTTGCAACAGCATGGATGGACCTAGGGAGTATTATGTTAAGTGAAATAAATCAGATAGAGAAAGACAAATAGCATATGATTTCACTTATATGTGGAATTTAAAGAACAAAATACACTAACAAAAAATTAAAGTGGACTGACATTTGACAGAGGAGAGGGGGTTTGGGGCGATTGAGGGAAAGGTGAAGGGACTAAGAAGCACAAATTGGCAGTTACAGAACAGTCACAGGGATGTAAATTACAACATCGGGAATATAGTCAATAACATCATAATAATTATGTATGGCGCCAGGTGGGCACTTGAAGTATGGCCCCAGGTTGGGGGAGACTTTGTAAAGTATGTGATTTCCTAACCACTGAGCTGTACACCTGGAAGTAAAACAAAATAATATTGAATGTAAACTATAATCGAAAACATTTTAAATATGTTACTGATTTCTGAATATTTATTCTGTATCCTGCTACTTTACTGAATTCATTTATTAATTCTAGTAGGCTTTGGTGGAAGTTTTAGGTTTTTCTATACAGTATCCTGTCATCTGAAAATTATGACAATTTTACTTCTTCCTTTCCAATTTGGATGCCCCTTATTTTTCCTTCTTGTCTGATTGCTGTGGCCAGAACTTCAGTGCTATGTTAATAAGAGTGGTGAGAGTAGATATCCCTGTCTTGTTCCTGATCTCAAGAGAAATACTTTTAATTTTTCCCCATTGACTATGATGTTGACTGTGGGTTTGTCATGTGTGGCCTTCATTATGTTGAGTTGTTTTTTCTTTTTTTTGAGGTATCTTCCCTGTTTCAACTTTGCTGAGAGTTTGTATTGTAAGTGGGGGCTGGATTTTGAGATGTTTTCTCTACATCTGTTAATGTGGTCATATGATTGTCACCCTTCATTTTATTTACAGGGTGAATCGCATTAATTGATTTGTTGATATTGTACCAACCTTGAATCCCAGGAGTAAATTCCACTTGATCATGGTGTATGATCTTATTAATGTATTATTGAATTCAGCTTGTTAATATTTTCTTGAAGATTTTGCATCTATGACAACCTCTTATTTGTTGACTTGGAAGGCAACTTTTAGCAAAAAAATTATTTGACAGTTAAAAAAAATCAGGATTTCAAACCTCTAGCAAAGGACTAATTAAAAGATAATCTATATTTATTTCATTTTAAACCATTAATTAAATAGCACATATGTCCTTATGTAAAATTTTGGGAAAACTTGATGAAGTTTATAAAATTTTTTAGAAGGTTAAAAGAAATAACACTTCTAAATGAAACCCACATTTGGAGTAAATTGATTAGCCTCTAATTGACTTTTGGTTTTACTCTCCTACAAAGTAAAGGTGAGTCATTCTTGCATGGTTTATAAGTCAGGATTCTTGGTTGAAAGCAAAGTACCACTTCTGGCTAATTTATACAGAGGAGACTCATTAAAGGATCTTGGGCAATTCACAGAATTCTGGTTGAGCCTGAGAACAGGCTGAGGCCAGGCTACCGGGGACAGGGTCCAGAGTTATGCCCTAGCCCCCTCTGGGGTGAGGTCAGGTGTCATGGTGGCTGCTCTGCAGCAGACACTGCCCCTGGAGCTACAGGAAGTCAGATGTCACTGCCTTAGAGCACTTATGTAGACTGTCCTTCAGGGGCAACCGCAATACTCAACGTCTTCCACAAAATCTTCCTTTTTCCCCTAGGAGGAAATGTCTACCCTCACTTGTGCACATAAACCTTCTATTGTTGATAGAGATTTTCTTCAGGTATAATAATAAAATCGAATAATTATTATTTAAAAGTTTATCCTCAAAGGAGATGGTCCTGATTAGCTGGAATAAAAGAAGGTATTAATATATTAACTTATTTAGTTTTGGCAATAGCTCTGAGGGAACATATTTTTATCCCCATTTTACCGGTGAAGAAAACCAACAGTTTGAGGGGGTTACATAACCTTCCTGAACTCCAGCTTCCGGCCTGTGCCCTTTGCACTCCACTCACCGGCTCAGTGAGGGAGCACACACTTTGGCTTGAATGTTTTAAATAATCTTGTATTTGATGATGCTTTGGGAGGCCGAACTTAGGTCTCACAGTTTCTTCGCTTTCGGCAGGTTGCCGAGTAAGCAGATAACAGGTGTGCCAGATTAGCCTCATCCGACCCTGACATTTATCCTGCCTCCAATGGAAAGTCCCCACTGGGGTTCTTTCTTGGACCTCTGGAAATC
Organism: Mormoops blainvillei; assembly: GCA_004026545.1. Lineage (NCBI taxonomy): Eukaryota > Metazoa > Chordata > Mammalia > Chiroptera > Mormoopidae > Mormoops > Mormoops blainvillei. Next base: position 19,258 of record PVJD01007552.1, read on the forward strand.
AGCCGTCACACTCTTCCGGGCCTGCAAGTTCTCCCCTGAAGTTATTCTGTGTTTTTGTTTTGTTGATAATTGAAAAAAAAAATAATGACACGTGAGGAGATTAGAGGGTGTTTGGATGACACCATTAGAACTGAGTGTTGCCATGCAGTATGTATATTTATATCAGTGAAGCCAAATGGGGCTCTTTCTGTTATCACGAGAGAAGGGTAGCAGAGGAGGGTCAGGCTCAACGTGGACATTATGCATCAACACTGAAACGAAGATTAAAACATCTTCGGTGTCCACCGTGAGGAAGGTGTTGCAGTAGTTCAAGCAGAGGAAACTGCGGGAGGAATTGCTTCATCAAATGGCGACCATATAGGCTGGGCTCCAAAGTGCCCGAAATAAATTGCGAAACAACCATCGGACACTAAAATGTCGCTAACCTACTGTGAATTCAAGTGTTAATGGTTTGCCATGTTTGTGGTTTGTCACTATACAAATGAGGTTTGGAGGGTTAACTATTGAACAGTGCCGTAAACTTGGGAAGGCATTCAACAGAGGAAATCTCACGAAATTAGGTGAATGCCAGGGAGGGTACAGGGAGCTGGGGAACACACGTCAGTCTTCCCGCTGTTGAATGCTAAGTCTCTTTTCTCATGAGAGCTCCTCGAGGATTCTTAAACTTAGGGTTTCCTCTTGGAAAGTGGTAAGTGATGGTCACAGAACTGTCATTTTCCTCTGGGCGTTGACACTGGCTCTACAATCTCCCTCTCCCGTGGCATTTGGAAAAGGGCCCGTGAAATTAATCCGAGGAAGAGTCAGCACCTCTAACCCAGAGGTCACCTTTCTTGGACCAAGATAAGCGACTCATCTAAGTACCCCCGTAGTTTTCTGGCAGAGGTGGGAGGAGGGAGAAGACTAGCCCTAGGCAGTGTAAGATATAACAAGAAAGGGCTCCATTTTAATTCGCTTAAACAGAAATACAAGCTATGTGTGAAGATGGCCTTATAATTTGCCTGTGGGCCTTCCATTCATTCATTTGGAACAGTGAAATGGATTTAGTATTTTGAACTGTTGACTAGAACATTTGTAACTATTGGATCTAATTTAGATCAATACACTTCTGAAAATGTTACACGAAAACAAATTTACCCTGCTTACAGGTGAAAATTCCATGCTTGGCAGTTTTCTTCTTTTTTTTAAATTACAAAAATAATGCATAATAATGCATGCTTCTTATAAAGTCACGGTACCCACAGGTAAGGGGGGACACAAAGTCTCCTTTCTCTGAACTCTTCACAAGGCGTGTGTTCATAGTTTAGACCAAACAATGGCTTTTTGATTACAAACTGACTGACACAGCGAGATTAAGAAAATTGTCATTTCCTTAGCAAATGCTGATGTCAAATGGTAATTTTGGTATACTAATATTCCATGTAGGAAATCTGTTATTTTCCTTTTATTTCTTTGAATTTGTCTACCCAGATTAACTGGAGTGAAAATGTTGTGCTTCAGTAAAAACAGATGTCTACTTATAAATACCTGACTACCCCACTATCCAGAGGCAGTGAACCACCCTGGAACCTTCCACGAGCCATTGCCCTGGGTTTTGTGGGAGCAGATGGGCGTTCGGAGGCTGCCGGACAGGAGGAATGTGGAATATGGCACAGGAGTCTGCCGGGAGGAAGCAAAAACACCAAAATCGCTGGTCTGTTTGTCCCAGGTTGGCCTGGGCACCCCGAGAAAAGCCACAGGATAAATATGGCCCGGCTTTCCGAAGTCTAAGCTTTGCTTGAAGTTTTAAGGGAAAAAAGTTATAATGAAATAAAACTATGTTGAGGAATAAAATGAAGCATTTACTTTATGGGAATTTTTAAGTTTTAACAGAAAACAAGACATTTTTTAAGGCACGGACCTTATACCTAAGGGCATGTATCTTACATCCTCTGTCCTCAGGGGTACTTTTGTTTGAATAAATTTGAGAAACTCTATTATATGTTGAGGGTACAGAGAAAGAAGAGGGAGAAGAGACTTGTGGGTTTTTTCATTTGGGAGTGTGGGAGAAGAGACGAAAGGTAAATAAAACTCGAGTATTTTTCACTTTTTTTTTTTTTAATTCCTCACAGTCTTAGCATAATACCTTACTGATGGTAGGGCTTATAAAAATGCTTGTGGATATTTGATTCAGTTTCTGCTCTTATTAAGGAAAAATATAATGCTGGTCATTGAGCACCAGCTCTCAAACTTGGCCAGTGAGTTAAAAAAAAAAAAAATCCAACTGGCTGGTACTTTTTAAAAAGGGTGTCCAACCTTTTGGCGTCTCTGGACCACAGTGGAAGAAGAGGTGTCTTGGGCCACACATTAGATACACAAACACTAATGAAAACTGATGAGCAAAAAAAAAAAAAAAGGTTTTAAGTCAATTTACGATTTTGTGCTGGGTGCCGTCATAGGCTTCGTAGGCCGCGGGTCGCACGCCCCTGGAGATCTCAAAGGCTCCGAGCCTCTCAGAGAGAAAAGAACAAGACTTTGAGAAGTGAAACTATAAAAATATTATTCGAGCCACCAAACTTATTTTTAACAGTCTTCCGGCTTTTTCTTTTGTCAAGTGTGTGGGCTGATGTTAAGTAGAACAGTTGAAGTAGTTTATTGTTTGTCTTAGAAAAAAATAGAGATTTCTAGAAATTTTTAGTTTTCACTTCGTAGCTGCTTCTTAAAGCATAAACTTGAGGACAGTTTAGGGTATTTGAGAAGTAAACATATTTCCAGAAAATATTTTTTTCTGATGAGGACAGCATTATGCAAAGTTAGGGCAGATAAAATATAAAATTACAAGACTGAAAGTAAAAAAAGTATGTTTTCAGCCTAACGACCCATCACAATTATAAATTTATGTGAACTTTTTGTTTAGGTTGAAATTGTGTAAGTATTCATAGATAATTTTGCATTCATCTATACTGTCTTTTAATTAAAAATGTATATTTAAGTAAAATATGGGAAATGCTCTATTCAACATTAAATATGGGTTATATTAAATACTGAGGCATCTTAGTATAAGTTGCTTTGTAATGTTTAATAATTGCTATTAATATGAGAAACTATATTGAAGCAATACATGTTTATATGAATAAATGTAATCAGGTAGCAAGGCAGCATGAGAATAAATATAACATTTTCAGTTTTATATAATGCCTTCTCCACATTTTGAGATTTAATATTATTCCTCAGTGTTTGTAAAATCTTCGATAAATTCAAATGTGCAGTGTTAGTGCAAGAAATGACATACAGGGTCTTCACGGTGACTAACATTTGGGAGGAACAATCGGAAGAATCTAAATAGGAAATGGTGATGTCTATACTGCTTAATACTCAGGCATGTTAGAGTACCATGGAAACTTCGAGAATAATTTTTAGAATCTACCTCCATTCAAGAGTGATTAAACTAATATGCATATGCACAGCTATTCTAAGACTATTTCTTAATCTCATCAATTTTCATTTAGCAAATCTTGTAATTTTCTATAGTCTTCAGCAGATGGTAACAGCTAAACAATTAGTCATCCCCTCTGAACCACTACCAAGTCTTTCTCATAATTTTCATAGATGGCATTTTGTCTTCCTTTTGGTGCTAATGGTTTATGTTTATATTAAACCTGACTCTCTTCATTACCCCCAGGGTGATGACGAGAGTCCTGTTTGGCTCATTGAAAGAGCAAACTGCAGGGCAGGGTTCCATTGTAATGTGTCTAGGTGTTGTAAGTTCACGTTCATTTGGATATAAATACTTGTGCCCTTCAGATTTGGGATTTCTCCCCTTATTATTATTTGATACATTCCTCTGCTCCATTTTCCATTCCTTTCTTGAAATTAATTAATTAGATATTTTACCTGCTGTATTGATTCTCTCTCTTAGAATCAATCTTTTGTTCATATTTCTCTTTTTTTAATATATTTTATTGATTATGCTATTACAGTTGTCCCATTGTTTTCTCCCCTTTATTCCCCTCCACCCTGCACCCACCCTCCCACCAGCATTCCCCACCTTAGTTCATGCCCATGGGTCGTGCATATAAGCTCTTTGGCTTCTCACTTTCCTATACTGTTCTTCATTTCCCCCACCTATTTTGTGCCTTCCATGTATGCTTCTTATTCCCTGTACCTTTTCCCCCATTCTCCTCCCTCCCCCTCCCCGCTGATAACCCTCCATGCGATCTCCATTTCTGTGATTCTGTTCCTGTTCTAGCTGTTTGCTTAGTTTGTTTTTGTTTTTATGTTTTTTAGGTTCAGTTGTTGATAGTTGTGAATTTGTTGTCATTTTACCGTTCATAGTTTTGATCATCTTCTTTTTCTTAGGTAAGTTCCTTTAACATTTCATATAATAAGGGCTTGGTGATGATGAACTCCTTCAACTTTACCTTATCTGGGAAGCACTTTATCTGCCCTTCCATTCTAAATGACAGCTTTGCCAGATAGAGTCATCTTGGATGTAGGTCCTTGGTTTTCATGACTTTGAATACTTCTTTCCAGCTCCTTCTTGCCTGTAAGGTTTCTTTGGAGAAATCAGCTGATAGTCTTATGGGAACTCCTTTGCAGGTAACCCTCTCCTTTTCTCTCGCTGATTTTAAGATTCTCTCCGTATCTTTAATCTTGGGTAATGTAATTATGATGTCTTGGTGTGCACTTCCTTGAGTTCCACTTCTTTGGGACTCTCTGAGCTTCCTGGACTTCCTGGAAATCTACTTCCTTTACCAGATTGGGGAAGTTCTCCTTCGTTATTTGTTCAAATCAGTTTTCAATGTCCTGCTCTTCCTCTTCTCCTTCCGGTCCCCCTATGATTTGGATGTTGGAGCGTTTAAAGTTGTCCCAGAGGTTCCTAAGCCTCCCCTCATTTTTTTGAATTATTGTTTCTTCATTCTGTTCTGGTTGAATGTTTATTTCTTCTTTCTGCTCCAAATTGTTGATTTGAGTCCTGGTTTCCTTCTCTTCACTGTTGGTTCCCTGTATATTTTGCTTTATTTCACTTTGCATAGCCTTCCCTTTTCCCTCCACTTTGCAATCATACTCAACCAATTCTGTGAGCATCCAGATTACCAGTGTTTTGAACTCTGCATCTGTTAGGTTGGCTGTGTCTTCATCGCTTAGTTCTATTTTTGGAGCTTTGATCTGTTCTTTCCTTTGGGCCATATTTATAGGTATATATTTGTCTCTGTGCACCTCTTATGCTGTAAGTGGGGGAGCCTTAGGTATTCTCCAGGGTGGGGCAATCCATGTCATTGCCTTGTGGGGCTATATGTGGGGGAGGGGTCTGAGGGGGAACAATGCCACTTGCTTGGCTCTTGGCCAGCTCTCAGTTGCTTCCCCTGCTATCCACAAGCAAATTGGGCCCTTCTGGTGCCGATTCCCAGGTGGGTGGGTTTGTGTATGTTTTGGGACCCTGTGGGTCTCTCAAATGAATTCTCCTATGAGGCTAGCAGTCTTTCCTGCTGCTGCAACCCCCACAGGTTTTTACAGTCAGAGGTTTTGAGGCTTTCTTTTCCCCACTGGAACCCTGGGTTGCGCGGTCTCTCTCACTTCCCAGTTGTTCCTCCCAGTTTATCTGCACGCAAATGTGGGACCACCCAATCCGCCAGCCACTGCCTTGCTGTGAGTCTTCTCCACCCCAGGTGCCCATCTCTGCCCCTCCTACCAGTCTGGATGAATGTTTCTTCTTTAACTCCTTGATGTCAGACTTCCCTACGTTTGATTTTCTGGCAGTTCTGGTTATTTTTTGTTTTTAACTTTGTTATTGTCCTTCTTTTGGTTGTGCAAGGAGACAAAGTGTATCTACCTATGTCTCCATCTTGGCCAGAAGTGTCTCTTTCATATTTTTCTCCTTCTCTTTCTCAAATTTACATCCTGGGCACAATATTCAAATTTATATTCCACGCCTTCTATTTATTTTTAAATGGACAATCTTACAATTTTCTAACGGTTTTTAATGTTCTCAGGTGGTTTTTCTCAGAGCACCCTATTATTTTTATGGGTATGATACCCTTTGACTATTTGAGTGTTATTTACTTGGTGTGTGTTTCTCCTGTAGCTGAAATTGGTACTTTTTTTCCCTGTCCTTTCTTGCTCATGTTGTTGATTTTCCTTGGAAATCTGGTGATTTTTGGTCGTCTGCCCACATTTGAATGAAAGCTCTGGTTGATTATCCCAGGGAGGCAGGGCGGATTTCTCCTGAAGCCATACAGCCAGGCCTCTTTCCTGCCAGGTCTTCCCCCCGGAGCAGTGCGTCCGGCAGGGAGCTGTGTGGGGGGAGGAGTGGGCCGCTTCCAGGGAAGGGACAAACCAGGAGGCGCCGAGCGGGTGACCCCCAAGCCTGCACTGGAGAGCTGCCCCCCAGGCATCTTTCACATCTTTGTAAATTATACCCTTTTGTTGAATTATTTTTATCCATTTAATTTTACTTTACTGCTGAATCTACATTCAGAGAGGCCCTACTTATTAACAAATTAAGAGTCAATTATTTTGACTCTGCAAAGCAGGATTGGAAGTAAATTAAGAAAAGGCACTGTGAATCCAAAGCATCTGTCACAAAAACCTTAGAGAAAAATCGTGAACTTTATTTCTTATCCTTCCTATGGGACTTCGCTAATTTTTATGTTTCCCTGTTTTTGTAACAAGGTTGCTTCCTTGGGTTTCTTTTTCTTTTTTCCTAACCATAGAAAAATAGAAAAAGAAAAAAGAGGAGGTAGAGGGAGAAGTAGGTAATCTGCTGGAAATTAAAGGTAAATAGAAGATGAAACCACACACTATGAATAATAGGTCATACAATCTCCATGTTAAATTGTGCCCAGGGTCTTCTTTTCAAGAAAATAGAGAATAATTTCTTTTAGAGAAAGATCATTTTTTTTGAATGACCAAAGAAATGTGTAAAGATTAATCCCTGAAAGAAAGAAGAGAACACAGCACTCAATATTTGCCTACGAGCCTAAATAAATGAGTCGGCGCCCTAAATTGCTGGCCACACACAGCGGAGTCCTGTTCGACTCTCAAAGGCAGCTTGAGGCCCGCCCGTCTCAGTGACGTCTTCCTGGCTAGACCCCAACGAGATGTGCTTTCTCTAGTCCACTTACTTACAGCCTTATTTCTCTCGCGCGCGAGACCTACCATATTTTGCTTCCTATTCTAACTTGTATGCTAATATTTCAGTTAGTGTTAGATGTTAATCTTCCTGTCAACAAGTTTTTAATTTTTAATTCTTTCTATATGTTTCTTGAGTGTGTTTGCCTAGTAGGCATGTAAATAACATTGGTCAAATGATTGGAACGATGCCAATCTCATCATTTTCCAATAATAATGTTACTTGTTGATGCCTACCCTTCATAGTTCCTAAATTTGTCTCTTGGATTAGACTTTGTATCTTAAATTACGGTTGCATCTTGAAATTTGGATGCTATAAATAAAATGTTTGAACAGAAATACCCTCTTCTCTATTTTTCACATTCATATTGATCATAACTCAGTAAAGAAGCTTCTAATTTGCATGTAAAAGAATGTGAGATGTTTCACTTTCAATATTGTTAAATAAGGAAAAATAGCAACAAACATATTTATGATCTGGAATAGTTGAGCTCATTGTTATTCAGTTTGAATATACAGCTAAAGAGACAAAATTATAAATAAAAGTGGTTTCCATTGATAGCATTTTTAGACTCATTTGTATTAAGGTTTCTGTCACCAGCATGGGCGTGATGCTAAGAGCAATAATACATTTGTGAACTTCTTCAATCACAGTTTTACTTTCTCTGTATTTTGTCATGTAGTGGTCCCCCTTGTGCTCGGTGTCGCTTCCCGTGGTTTCAGTTGCCCGCAGTCACCTGCACTCCAAAAATATTAGCTGGAAAATCCCAGAAAGAGATAATTCATAAGTTTTAAATTGCGTGCCATTTTGAATAGTTTGAGGAAACCCCGTGTCACCCTCTTCCCCCTGCCCTGGACGTGACTCGTCCCTTTATCCATTGGGGAGCTAGTCCCGTGGTAGCCCTCCTGGTTGTCAGATCTGCTGTCAACATATCGCAGGGCTTGTGTTTGAGTCACCCTTATTTTACTTACCAATGACTCCGAAGTTAAAGAACAGTGATACTGGCAATTTGGATGTGCCGAAGAGGTGGCATAAAGTGCTTCCTTTAAGTAGAAAGGTGAGTGCAGTTACAGGAAGTGATTTCAAGAGAGAGAAGAGAGAGAGAGAGAGAGAGAGAGGAAGATACCACATTCACATAACTTTTATTACAAGATATTGTTATAATTGTTCTCTTTTATTATTTGTTATTATTAATGTCTTACTGTGCCTAATTTATAAATTAAACTACCATCAGTATGTATGTACAGGAAAAAACATGGTGTACATGAGGTTCCATGTATACCCCTATTTGGGGTTTTAGGTACCCCTGGGAATCTTGGTGCATATCCTCTGTGGAAAAGGGGGGACCACTGCAGTTGAAGGTACTGTTTTTCCTGTCATTGTAATTGATGTAAAGTATGTCCTTAAAGAAAAAATCTTTTTAAGGACACTTTAAAGCTCTGATATCTTTTTTGATTATTTCACAGCCTCAGAGTTGAGCCCTGTTGAGTGTTTTAGCATTTCTGATGCTGGAGCTCTGATGTTCAACCAAACCTTGGGCAGTCTCTAATCCTGAGGACTCTGTACTGACCATTTGGTTCTGTGACAACAGACAGCAGTTGGTGAGGTTGCAATGGCTTTTTGGGGCCCCCATCAGTGCCATTTTTCCACCCTACGGATAGCGACATGCCCAGCTTCTCGCTGGTCTCGGCACGTCCTCCTGGCACGGCCCATCCACTGCCGTTGTTGTCTTTACCGGCCTCTTGCTCCTCCCAGATTTTGTCCGTAGAAGGACGGTTGGCAGGTGACTTATAGGAGACACTCAGGAACACAGTTGAATGAATGAATGAATGCATTTTGATTTCCCAAACACCGGAGAATCTTTGAAGGCTTTTCACCAAAAATAACACGGTAAAAATGTGTTTCAAAACTTTATTTCCTATTATTCTTTTATTTTTATTTCTTTAATTGTTGTTCAATTACAGTTGTTTCTATTTCCCCCCCATTGTCCTCCCCTGCCCTGCCTCCTCCCCCCACATTCAGTCCTCCCCCTGTCGTCCTTGTCCACGGGTCCTTTATACATGGGCCCTTCCTTGACTTGACCCTTCCCCATCTTTACCCATTATCCCCTTCCCCCTCCCCCTCCCCTCTGGTTACTGTCAGTTTTTTCCTTATTTCCATGTCTCTGGTTCTGTTTTGCTTGCTTGTTTGTTTTGTTGATTAGGTCCCACTTATAGGTGAGATCATACAGTATTTGTCTTTCACCAACTGGCTTACTTCACTTAGCATATGCTCCCCAGCCCCACCCATGCCGCCACGAAGGGTAGGAGCGCCTTCTTTTGCCTTCTTCCTTTCTGCTGCGTAGTATTCCATTTCTTTTTGCTCCGCGGTGTACCACACGGTTTTTTGATCCACTCATTTACTGATGGGCACGTAGGCTGTTTCCTGCACTTGGGCTGCAGTAAAATAACACTGCCGTGAACATTGGGGTGCACGGGTGCTTTTGAATTGGTGTTTCAGGGTCCTTAAGGTATAAATATTCTTTAAAATGGCTATTGATATTAGGATTTTATTATTGATATGTGGTATTTTTTTAATGAATAGCATAATTCAACGGTTGATATTTTTTAATGGACTGGCTCAAATCAATTTATGGATTTTATTATTTGAAACAGACAACTGTAGTGAGATGAGCAAGGGTTTGGACATTTTACTTGAATACATGACAAAACAGAGATGATAAAAACAGTACTTTAACTTCAACTCTAGCTTTAGTTAGGTTCATTTTTTAATGTTTTAAAACTTTCAGTGTATTGTAATAATCCCTGATGATTTGATAAGTGTGAAACTTTGTATCGGCATGGTTTCAGTAAGTCGGTTGTTTTACACACTAATTATTATTTTAAAAAATAATTTGTTTCATTGTTTAAGAAGTAGTTTATTCTTTTCTTGGAATCTGTTTAGCAGATTTTTATGGAACATTTTATATGCACCCTTCTCCCGGCGTCAGCATGAATAGGGAAGGGTCACAGAAGCATGCCCTTGTGACAATTTTCTTTGTGTCAAGTGTGCTGAATTGTCAAATTGTAATTTATTTTCTAAGCTCCTCTGAGTACCCTGTCCACCAGTGGCTTTGCTCAACCCCACAGAAAATTTCCACAGCGTGTTCTGAGTTGAAATTCTTCCCAGAGCGACTTGAATTGGAATGTTTGGTTGACTGCGGCAAGTCTGACTTACTTTTCACCATAAATGGTACAGACGTGAGTTTTCAGAAAATGGGCAGTGGAAATTACAGCTAACGCATGGAATACACCGAGAGGGGTAATTGCTTTCTTCCTTCCCTCTTTAAATTTAGTACTTCTGACATCTCCACAGTTGCTGAAGATGCTGACTTGCCTAATTGTAACGTATTAAAGTCAGTAGAAGTAGGGGAAGTGTGTAAGAGTGGCGAAAGGGTTTGTGTTGAGAGAGAATGACAGATGTGTTCACAGTGGTGTATTATCCCTTCTGATACACGTGAAACCATAGCAAAATAGAGAATGTTGTTCTTCAGAATTGTCTCAACTGCCCAAGTCGAACCCTTTCATTTGGGAATAGAATTTTAAATCACTTACTCCCTCCTTTTCAGAAACAGTGGTCAGTCCCGATCCCCTCCGTCTGATGTATGAGCACATTGCACACCGTACACACTCAACCTGGGACCCTCTCTGACACCCAGAAGCCCTAAACCCCTTAAGGCTCCACTCAGCCCTCTCTTCCTAATTTCCAACATGACCTCAGCGAGTCCCTTCTCTGATCACATTTTTTTTTCTTTCAGTGTAATCATTAAACTGTTTCCTACTTTTCTCTCTGTTGGGTTTTTTTTTTTGTTTTTTTTGTTTTTGCTTTCCTTTCTTAGGGGTGTCTGCGTGGGTGTGTGCGCCTTCACACCGCGGACTACAATTCCCATAACACTTTACTCTCTCTCATAACTCCCGTTAAGCCCAAACTCTCTTATAAAAGCACAACCTGGTGTGAACTTGTACAACAACTGTACTTTGTTTCTCTGGTCCACATACTTTTTTTTTAAAAAGAAACTTTCAGTATTTTCAAACCTTCTCTTCTCTCACACTTCTCATTTCCCACGTCGTTCTCCACAGCGGACCCTGCTTCTTCCATCCAACAGAAAAGAAAAGTCATCACGAGGACACTCAACTTCCCTTGGCCCAAACCTAGAAGCCACCCCCCTCTGCAACCATCCTTTCAACCTTAGCTACGTAAGAGGGGCCCTACCTTATTTTATACCAGTCCCTCTGTCTAGGCCTCGCTTCCTATATCCCCAACTCCTCCAGGGAATTTCCATTATCGTTTACTTTCTTCTCTTTCCCATCCCATTTTTTTCTCAAAGGAATCCCTCCAATCAAGACACAGGTTCAATGTCTCCGCAATTGAACGCATGACCTTCCGCGCCATCCCCTGCCTGTGAGCCTCTGATCTCAGTAAATGGCACCGTTCCAAGCCCGCTGCCCATAGAAATAGGAGTCATCCATGTCATCCATGAAGGACCAACAGGAGTGGGGTCCTCCTCTCACTCCCTGAATTCAGCCTATCCCAAGTCTCCCTAGTGCGGCTTCTTCCAGACCTCCAGAATACCCACCTCTCTCCATATCCCCTCCGAATGCCCTCTTCCAGGCCTGCATCACCTATTACCAAGAGCGATTAAGACAGGCTTCTAATTTCTCAAGATCGTTCTCCAGTTTGAAGCTGCATTGATCTTTTCTGATTATAAATATGGCCTGTCACTCCTCTGCCTAAAAGTCTTTAGTCGCACCCACAAAAAACAAGGTAAAAACCAAACTCCTTTCCATAGCTCGTAAGGTCCCAGGCGAGCTGGCCCCTGCCTGCTTTTGCGGCTCTGCCTCTCCCCGCCTGCTCCCCGCCACACCAGTCTTCTCCCTCTGGCCACAGAAATCCCACGCTCTCCTCATTCTGGACTCTGGCGTTTTTGCATATATTAACTCAGTGGCAGAATCCTGGCTTCAAGGATTGCATTCACATGAAAACTCCAGCTGAAAGAGAGAAGTTATCTTGAATGATCCAAATTATCTAGAAGGGTAAATTCACTTTATAAGAAGTTAGAACGCATGGACTGGGAACTAGGTGGCAGCTACCTTGGGTGTTGGTAGCTATGCTGGGACAGCTGGTTTCGTGTGTGTTTTGTGTTGTATGTTCTGCTGCGGGAGTTGTCCTAACCTCAAGGTGGTTTCTAGGAAACTGAAGGCAGCTGCCAAGTTTCAATGGTGAAGCCAGAATGAAAGACCAGGCTTGACCAGTACTTATAATCGGTTGGGCAAAACTACGATGCGATGGAGAGAGATGACTTCTTTGCTGAGTCATGGGCTAGAATCCTATCGATCATTAAAGAACAGTATGACCTTACTTTATTTCTCAGGCTAAAGAAGAGCATCACAGTGAGAATAAATACATTATTACCTGTGTAGTATTTTAATGTTTATGAAACTACTTTCACCTACTACCTTGGTTGATAGCTCACTTGGTTTTTTAAGGAAGGCACGGGAAATACATTTTTAAATTGTTTTTGTGTAGATAAAGAAGCCAGAAGAAAGGTTGCAATTTCACCCTGACACTTGGATTTAAAAGGCAGAGTGAACAGCCACGTCTAATTCCTGTGCTGCCCCTCGGAGGGTTGGTATAAAACTTAACACTGTTCTGGTCACAGTGTGTACTATTCACATATTAGTGAGGTGTGATGCAGTAAGAAAACAACCAACGGAGACATTGAGGAGTCCTTTTCCAACTGGTTTTCACAATGCAGTCCTCTCTCAGCAGTTAAATCAACCTATTTTTAGTTGTGTTTGGGATGAAGCCCAGAGCCGTGCTGAACAGAGTCTACAACCTTCTGCTTGGTGTTAGTTGCCCTTAGTCATCATTTGAATGTTTATGATGTTAATATGACTCAGAAAATACACATTTTTATTTTCTTCTACATTATTGGTTGAGCTGATCTTGAGTCCTATGGAATGTCAGGGACTTTTTTCTTTCTTTTGTTTAAGAATTTGAAAAACGCCAAAAAATATTCTGTCTCTGTGTGTGTGTGTGTATCCCCTGTAACTCACCTGTGAGGAAAATTTCTGAGTCATGTCAGTACTTAGTTACCCACCCTCACCCCCCAGGAAGCATGTGCCAGCCCAGAGCTGAGTAGGAGGGGAGCCTCCCCGTCGGGCCCACCTCAGGGGCAATGGGGAAGTCTGCACTGGATGGGAATGAGAGAATGGCTCAGCTTCTTCCTCAGGAGCCTGGCTTTCCATGTGGGCTGGAAGGTGCTTCCAGAAAAGAGAATCCAGTGCGCCGGCCGGTCACATGACCCCAGAGTGACTGACTGCAGGTCTGACTGGAGTCTGAACGTGCACGTTGGAGTAGGAGAGGAGGGGTGTCCTTGGATACGGTGGAATTCCCAATACTGCCACCATAGCCTCTCCTGCCCATCCATCAGGCCCTTGCCCAAGTTGAGAAGGAGAAAGTAGGAGGAGGCGATAGTGGTCCCGGAAAGAGAAGGGAGTAATTCTAGCTGTCCTTGAAGCCAGGGGCGGGCCCAGCCTGAGCCCGTCCGTGTGCAGCGCGAAGATTCTGGCAGCTCCCGCTCCGTCCTGCCAGTGTTAGCGCGCCTCTGCTCCGTTTGGGGCTCCCAGCTGGAAACAGTGCTTGGTCTTCAACTCTCCCTGTTTTAACAGCTATGATTTAACGGTCTCGACTTGAGTTATTTAGTGTGATTTTCCCCCTGGGTATAGCAAATAGTATGCACAGAATTTTAATCACTTTAGAAATACTCTTAATTACTGACATAAGCCAGGCTATTAGTCATTCTGGTGTGTGTGAAATTCAAATTAATATGAAGAGTATTCCTCCCTGTACAAACTCATGCACTATGAAGCTGCTCATGATATAAAAATGTTTTTTTCTTCCTTCCTTCCTTTCTTTCTTTCTTTCTTTCTTTCTTTCTTTCTTTCTTTCTTTCTTTCTCTTTCTTTTACTTTTCAGAACACAGCTCTAGAAGCAAAAGATTCTTGCTTTTCTCTCTGCCTCTGCTGGTTTTTGGGGTATTTTTTTTCATTTTTTTTTATTGGTCATTCAAACATGGGTATCTTTTTTGAAATATGTTCGGGCTGCTATCAAAAGTACAGGCTGAGTCATTTAGAGATTTTCATTTCTACCAATTTAAGCTGTCATTTTTGAAAATTGAAAAACCTTCTGACATGTTTCATGAGAATGCCATGTTTATGTCTACCTTATTGCAAGTCTGGACACCATGAACTGTGACCATCCCGGCACCAGAATCAGGGCCTGCGACCCTGCTCTTTACTCTACCACCAGACACCAGCCTGCAAGTATTTTCTTGGCTGCAGTTTGATAGGCAGATGTCAATACTGGTGGCTGTACAGTGGCAAGAGGGGTGTGTGTGTGTGCGCACTCGCGCGCGTGTGTGTGTGTTATTGGAGGATAGAGGATGGGTGGAAGGGACTGGAAACTGCCAGTCTGCCAGGCCACACACATGCCGGGAGCCGTCTCCACTGATATCTAATTTCTGTCACAACTGTGTCTTTTTAGTTAAAAGTAATAGTTCTCGTCTCCTCAAAGCTGTAGGTGGCTGGGATGGTGACCATGCATTTGGCAATTCATAGAATGTAAACTCATGACAGGAGATTTAAAAATACCGTGCGTTGTTCACTGCCACACCTTTGCTGCCTGTGTCCTCACCTGTCCGGTGTGTAGTAGGCTCCCCCTGAGTAACTTCTGAATGAATGAGTGAGTGACTGAATGAACTGGCGTTCAAGGGGCAGGTCTGAATACTAATACTCTGGAACTAATTCCTCTGCAGCCAGCGCACAAGTTGATAGAGGTCATTGCTGTCTAAAATTTAATTTTAGTGTGATAGTTTCATAAATATATGCAGGGCATTGACAGGAGCTTTGTATATTAAACTTACTCATTCAAAACTGTCTCTGCCTATTACATGCCAAGAAGAATTTTCGGTGCTAAGGATTCCAAGGTGAGAAAACTGAGGCTCAGCCCTCTGAGAATTGATATGTTAGCTGAGACAGACAGGCAACAGTCCAACAAATAAATTATTCCATGGCAAGTGCCATAGAGAGAAATCAGGATGAGCCCTGTCTGAGGTTACATGGGAGCGGAGACGGGCAGGAAGTACAGTCATGATCCCCGTGAATGCCTGAAGAAAGATCGCTCCAGGCAGAAAGTGCACAGGCTGTGTGGTGACGCATGCTCGGTGGCTTCACAGGCTGAGCAGAACGGCCTGGGCGGTGAGAGGAGGGAGCAAAGCCAAGCACGGTAGCCTGGGGGTCAGTGACACACCAGGGCGAGCAGAGCCTTGCAGCCTTGGACTCCATTGTCAGGAGGTGGCATTTCCTGGGAGTGAGCTGGGAAGCCAGTGGGAGCTTTCAAGATGACTCGGTACTGGCGTCATCAAGAGGAGAGAGTAGGACCTTCCGCATCACCTCTGGGGTGATTAGCTGGGGGGGGGGCCTCCCCACCCCTACGTCCATGTGTCCGTCGTGTTGCTGTGGTTATCCATACATTTAGCCGAGCCGGCACAACAGAGAACTGTAGGTAAGGCGGACGACATTGCCCCATGCCTGCAACTCCCTGGCACACATTTTATTTTTAAAAATTTTCCCTCCAAATTTTTGTTATTCCAAATTCCAACACTAGTTTGAATTCTCTGGGTATGTGTGTTAGCAAAGACTTGCATTTGAGAGAAGTTTGCATTTCGGGAGTAAGAAGTAAGAGATTGGGTGGAGGTGTGGGTGCATGTTATTTTATTAAAAACAAAAGCTCTAAAATAGCTCTCAGAAATCGGGTTTTCAGATCAACTTCTGGGAAGCAGCGCCACTTGATGTTGGGCAGGCGATGCTCCTCCTTCAATACTTCTGCTTCAAACAAGCGGAATTCGGCTAGATGTATCCCAGGGATCTTGCCCGTCAGTATCTCAGTCCACTTGCGCTGCTGGTGGCTTCAACAATAGAAATTTATTTCGCACAGTTCTAGAAGCTAGAAGTCCAAGATCGAGGTGCAGGCCATCTTGGTTCCCAGCGATAATTCCTGGCTTGGGGACAGCCACTTTCCATGGCTGTCCTATAAGGGCTCCAATCCCATCCTGAGGGCTCTGCCCTCATGACCTGATTCTCTTTAAATTGAGGTTCCAACACGTGAATGTGGGGACACACACATCCAGTCCACAGTAGCCAACTTTAAAATCTGATGCTGGCACGTGTCCTTTCATTTTTACTGAAGAATTTCCAAGTTCTATTTCCCTATAGTATACTTTGTTTGACACGCACGTCATCAAGTTTGCTTTAACTGCCTGGATGGACAGTTAAATACACATTGTGTGCACTTGCTTTGTGGGCTCCTCAGTTTTTAGTGATGACAGGCCCTTTTGGGGCATAGCAGGACTCGAGGTTGTTCCGTTGAAATACACTGTGTACGAATACAATCCTTCTGAGAGTAGTTAAGAAAAGTTTTCATTGTACCTCGTTTCACCGAAACAAGGTAATTGACAGGTTTCAAAAGGAAACCTGGAAGAGTGGGGAGGTTACTTATGTTAATGCATAATTAATTGCTAAAGGGTTATTGTCTTTCTACACTCCTCAAAGAGTTTCTTCTCCAGTAATTCTTCTTCGCAACTGTAAGAAAAGCAGTGATGTCTCTTTTGGGGCCACCAGAGACTTTGTTTGATATGGTAAAACACTAATTCATAAACTGTCTCTTGTAAAATTTGCTGGTAGAAAAACACTTCAGTTAGTGAGATCAGAGCCTTAAGTTCTTCTCTTAGAAGCTATTCGATGGGGCATAGTTGACTAATTCTTCGCATATCCCAAGCAGTCTGGATCCCGTCCATTGGAAACATATTTTGACAAGGGGAGATCTAGACACACTTAGAAAGATATAAAGAGTCATCCTAACATTTCCGACAACATACCTTATTCCAGATGTTATCCCGTAATTGTATTGTAGGCTGTTAAAGAAGAATTCTCTTTAAAGTATTAGAAAAACCAAAGGCTGGAGAATGACAGCTTCTGCAAGTTCGAGGCTTGTTTGTGCAGTGGAAGCTCAAGTGAGAAATATTTTTCTTCTGTTTAATGTGTTCATTCATCCAAGTAAATGTGTCCTTGCAAGCTGTCCATCGCCTTGTACCTGGCCCGATGTCGTGTATGTGAGTGGCGGTAATCAACGTGTCGTTTCTAGTGTGCGGTTCCACAGGAACGCGGGTCCCTCTGTAAACCTTGCTGCGCGGCACACGTTTGAGTCCTGGCCCTGCCACCTGCTTGCCCGACACCCCTTCTCTGTCTTGAACTTTTGTGTGAAAAAGAAGCAGTCAAGATACCCCTGTCCTAGGGCCGTTATGAGCATTACATTGGATAAGAAGGTGTAATGAAATAATACAATTTTAGCAATAAGTAAGTGTTTTTATTTGGGGCTTTGTATGTTTTAGAAGAACCAAAACTGAAAGTTCCCATCAAATCATCTTGGAGTGTGTAGAGCCTGCAAATCCAGCCAAGATTCTTTAGGAAATAGGGGCTTTTTGGGTCCCATAAAATTTTCCAGCTTTATGCAGTGGCCACTTGAAAGGGGAGACTCTCACCTACTATTGAAGATAAGTTGTCTTGAAATGTGTTTAGCTCTGGCCTTGAAAAGGGTCAGGAAAATGACAGTAAAAAGTAACAACGAGAAGGGAGACAATGCCTGACATCCTTTTCTGTCTGGGTGACCAACTTGCCTGTCTTATTGCAGGTAATTTTATACTTAAAGGTCTCCTTGTGTAGAGTCTCAACAGGTCTACTGTTACTTGTGTCGAAAGCAATTTAAGAAGGTAATAAATGAATGATTCTGACCATCCTCTATTTATCTAACCAATTTAAAGTGACAGGGTTGTAATGGAAAAAACACTCAACGTATAATCAAAGAAGCTTATGTTTAAAACCAGACTTCCCTCCTCTGCGGCCCCCAGGGTCCTCATCTGTAAAATACAAACGATGTGCCACTCTCGCTGACGCCCTGGTTTAATGCGCTTCACACACAATCCGTACCACCTATATGTTAATGAAATGTGACACTAATCCAATAAATTGAGGTCAGCTTGATTCAAACATTACTTTGGAGGAACATCAAAACTCTAACAAACTTATTCAAAGGTGTGGCCACTGGGGAGTTGGGCTGACCCATGTGGTGTATTCCACACGTGTCACAAAATGTTTCTTCTGTGTACATGACAGTGGGAAATAGCTTAAGGCTACTAGATTCAAGTATTTCAGTTTTCTTTATTTTTCAGAATTGAATATCAATTATGTTTCATTAAAATTGTTCAAAACTTAAATATTTAACAACATAAAGTCTTTCAAATTGGTCATCACAAGAATTTTTAAAATGCAATTTACAGTCATTCTCCACCTTAGGGATTAGGTTTTTAGATGGAAATTGGAAAGTTACAGGATAAAAGATGAGTGAAATAAAATCAAGATTTTTTTTTTTTGTATAGATATTTTAATCTGGAATTCTTCCCCCACCCACCACCAAGAACAACTCTCATTTTTCTTTCTCCATTATGGGTATGGTATTATTATTATTATTATTATTATTATTATTATTTTGTTGATCATAGAGAGAGAAAGGGGGAGAGAGAGAGAGAGAGAGAGAGATTGATTTGTTGTTCCACTTACTGATGCTTTCTTTGGTTGATTCTTGTACGTGCCCTGAGTGGGGATGGTACCTACAACCTTGGTGTAGCAGGGACAACGCTCTAACCACCTGACTACCTGGCCTGGGCAACTATGATATTCCTATCATTAAAAAAGGGAGGGGGGCCCTGACTGGCGTGTCTCAGTGGGTTGGGCATCATTCTGCAAAGCGTTAAGGTCACTAGTGCTATTCCCAGTCGGGGCACATGCCTGGGTCGTGTGTTCCATTCTGGTCAGGGAGTAGGGAGGCAACCGATCTACGTTACTCTCTCACATTGATGCTTCTCTCCCTCTCTTTGTCCCTCCCTTCCCCTCTCTCTAAAAATAGATAAATAAAGCTTAAAAAGATAAAATAAAAAAGGGGGGGAAGAAAATGGAAATATTATCTCTTTCTCCTGATAGTTTTATTCACCTAAATGAAACTGAATATAATCAAATTTATTGCAAAAACGCTGCATGATTCAGGTGACAGTGGCCTGAGGAGGACAAGTAAGTGGCCCTGGCTCCTGCAGCTTGTTCACCATCATCAGTAGGATGATGTTTGGAAAGAGCTACAGAACGGTTCTGGGGCAGCGCAGTCCTCCAGTGGCCGATGTCGCTCTCAGGCAGGGGCGACAAGCACAGAGCACGGTCTGCGTGGTGCTCCACGTGGAAACGTGCCCTGTGATGCATTTGATAGGAAAGAACAAAGACACATTTTAGGGCATGAGGTGCAGTTCAAAAGCAGGAGTTTTAGAAACTTGAGAATGAGGCTGAGTATATGGGATAGTATGTTAAAATTCCCAGGCCACGTTTACACAGGGTGAGAGAGAGAAAAAAGGGTCTGAAGGAAGGCGGATCAGTTAATGAGGGCCTTTTATACCACCAGTCTGCAGAGTTAATGTTTGATCCAAGAAAAATCGAGAAATGTGAAAGAAGATGACTTTCAAGTGGCTGGACTTAGTAGGAAATAGTTATATGACATGCAACTTATAGATGTACCACATATATGTGTGTCTCGTTTACATTAAAATATCCTCAGAAGAGAATGAAACAAATTTATTGCTGAAAAATGGCTTCTAAACTGTTCTTTTCCTGGCTAAATATGGCATTTGTTTAAAAGGGCTAATATTTACCAGTCACTGATACTATTTGGTTTCATAAAAACCCTCCTAATTATCTGAGAAAGCCAAATGTGATCTGAGCTTTCTTGGCAAAGGGATATTGACTTTCATTAAGACTGAATTGCAGTACAGACCTTCAAGCCTTTATCTGCTTCTCATTAACTGGCCTGTGATTTGGGAGAGTGGCTATTAATTATAGAGAAGACAGTGAGTGACTAGAAAGGATCATTCAAAGGCAAACGGTGCTTAAACCTGGCATGTGCTCAAACTTCATGCACTTCGCTTGATGAGGATTAATCTGCCTAAGTCTTTGGAATCAGCCGTAGGAAGAGTTTTTAAAGGACACATCTAGAAGAAACATTTAACGTCTGTTTTTTTCATTTCATTTAATTTACCGCTGTCATTTTCTTTTTTTGACATTGCATGACTGCTTGTTTGAAGTGACAAGAAAGTAGCAAATATGATACCACAGCAGTAAGTCCTGAGAAGCTACAGATCAGTGTTTGTGAACTAAATCCCTCCCCCCTCATCATAAACTGTGGTGGTGTAGTCTTCTAAAATCCACTACGAGTTAAAAGAAAATGTTTCCTTAGTATAAAGATCCAAGAAGAGGCACTCCTCACACCTGAATTGTTAACATGTCAGCAAGGAGATTGTGTGTTGTTCAATATAGACCGTACCGGAAATCCACATTCATTGTTCATTTCTATTAAACAGACATCTCATAATATCCTCATATACATCCACTCGTAAATGTAGATGACAATGAATTCACGGTGAACACTGCGTGAGCTCTGTTTTCAGTTTTGTCTGTGCCACTAATGCTTTTGAAATTTGGTTGTGTGCTCTCCAGTCTGGCCTCTTTTTCAAAGTCAAATGCTTACCTCTAATTTTTGTATGCAGAATTCCTATTTCCAATATTCAAACCATCTGCTTTACTGTAATTCAGCAAACTTACATTGAATATTGAGCGCCAAATGCACTGTGCTGCATTAAACCGTTTTGATGGGTGGTCAAAACTTGGAAGTTTTAACGCTGACCTTGTGAAAAGCCAGGTCGCAATTTCCCACCTGTACTCACGAGGTGAACGGGCTGGTGTCTGATCTGAGCCACTGTGTGCTCACCCGTCCTTCCGAGCTCAGGTGTAACTGCCTGTAAATGGCAGATCCTTCTCACACTTTGATGGAGCAAAAGCAAATGTGAACCAATAATTTTGACTGTAGATTTTTGTTAAACGGTAAACATTCTGTCACTAATAAGATCCCATCTGGGAATAAGATCCCGGAACAAATAGGCCGAAGTGCAGCTAAACACCCTTGTGGAGATGCTCCAGGCTCCGAAGGGCAGCGTTTCCCGAAGCTCAGGCGGTGACTGTCCACCTGCGTCTGGCACGGAAGGGTGTTTGTTAACACAGATTTCTTGGCCCCACTTTGGACTTCACTGAGTCAGAGTCTCTAGAAGTGAGGACTGGGAATCTGTGTTTAATTCACTCCTTAGCTATTTCTTAACCACTGATTTAAGTTGTCTAGCTAGCATTTTGGGGAGTGATTTATTGCTAGGAAAAGCGTTTATACTTAATGGATATCACATTAGTTAAATTAGTGTTGTTATGTATTTGTGTATATTTTACAGAATTAGTCTCCCTTTCAAAAGAGGTATCTAAGGGTCAGTGGAAGCAACTTGATGCTGTTATGATAGATCCTTTCCTATTTTCTTATAAAATGGTCCTTCAAAAAATTTACGTTATACAAACACATACATGAGGTTGAGAGGTGACTGAGCTAGGGTTAAATAAATTGATACAAGTTTGGGACCAGATTTCTGGAGTCAACTATAAATACCACTATGTTTAAAGTAATTGATACTACTTTCATTATCAAGGTAATGATTTACTCATTAATGTTTAATACTTAAACATTACTTAATGTAATTAAATGGATCATGTTTTATGATGCATATTTTCTTCAAGTAAGCATTAGATAATTGTAGTTGAGTCATTAAGTATACGAATTGCATACTAAATACATTTTCTTGCTTTTTGTAGACATTTAATTTGAAATATTATGGAACAACTCTCAAGTATTTTTATTTGCCTCTGACTGAAATCAGGCCTGAATAGGAACTTTCTCATAAAGTATTTAATTCATTTCTCTTTACAGAAAGGACATGCAATTTCAAAGCATAATGTAAGTGGATTTTCAAGATTCTTTGGAGTAGAAAATAGATCTTCATTCCCAATTTTAAATTCTTTAATCTTTTATTCAATGGTGGAATCATTTTGGTAAGGTATTCTTAAGTGCTATTTCTGCAGGAGTTGAAGTTCAGCCAGGAATATAAGCTAGGGCACAATGTAGGGCACAATGAATTTAATTAATTCATTAAGGCGTTTTTGTTTTGTTTCATTTTTTTCTGTTGAATGAAGGGGAATAAAAGAACTCACAGTCAAAGACTATTGAAGCATTATGCACATATTTATCTGCTGAGTAAATAAAATACGGGCTGTGCCTGGTTCGGGTTATCAGACACCCGCTACTCCTACCTACCCCAGGGGTCTTGCCGCACGCCGGGCCTCTGTGGCAAGGGTCCCCCGCGCTGGCAAAGCTGCCTCCCTGCCACCCCCAGGCCCCCTTGACGGCGGCCTTCTCAGGCTGGTCTTGTTTGCTTGCCCTGTTTAATGTAGCTCTTCACTTCAGCCTTCTGTTTGCTTCTTTCTTAAGACTTATTACAACTTATAATTGTGTTTTATTTGTCTGTTGACTCATTTCATGTCTGTCTTTCCCACTGGGTTGTGAGCAGCTTGTAATCAGAGAAAATATTTGTCTTATAAACATATTACCAGAGCCTAGCAGAATGACTGGCACATAGGTGGTACTCTACATATGTTTGTTTTTGACTTCAGGGATGGATGGATGGATGGATGGATGGATGGACGGACAGATGAATAATAAATGCCCTTGGGTTGAAAATGTTTGCAAGGAAGGAGATCTCAAATAGCATGCTAACATTAAATGATGCCTGCATTTGGTCAGCAGTGAGGAATGACAAACCCTCCGAGTAATTTTGTTTATCTCAACCACTGAAGTGGAATTGAACCAATCACGTCGGAACATTTTGTGGCTTGTGCCATTTTGCTGAGATCCTGTACTTTATTCACACTGCGCTCTGTGACTTGGCTGATACTAGAGAGATGCTTTTCTTTGTATAAGTGTGGCCATACGTTTTCTCCTTTTTTTAAAAAAGGCACGATGTGTGGATGTGATTTCATGAATATAATGCCGCCAGCTACTCCAGGCTATAAAGCTGAGCTTCGGGAAGTCAGGCTGTCATTCGAATTTGCTAAATGTCTAAATCTGATGATGTATGGGAGAGCATTGGGGAAAAGCACGTAGATATATACAGCTCTAAATTATTAGTGTTAAGTATCGATGTAAATGCTTCTGTTATGTCAGATAAATATAAGACCGTGACAGCTCCTTTCCATGAAAGCTAGGGAATTAAGGTTTATTACAATGTGTACCTACAGAAGCTATACTTAGCACACTCTTTGGTTTTCTGTTTTAAAATACATAAAAACATTTAGAAGAAAATGGAATATTTAAAATTCGAAGGGAATGTACTGAACAGATCTAAAACACTGAAAATGAGAAGTTTTGAGATGACTCAGCTCTCCAGTCTATAAGAAGGTGGAGGCAACTCTGCATGTATTTTAATTTTAATAAGGTAGGAGGCTGTGCATTTCAGATTTGGGATCATTTAACAAAGAAAGACAGTAGATATTTAATACAGTCTTTAATGGCCAACTATAATAAGTTATTTTAAGACAGCTGCTGTTATAAAGGTATGCAAAAATAAAAAATATGTGCTTGTTCTTAATTTTGTTTTTACATGCTATTCATTTAGCTTTATAAATCTTCGGTCATTGATTAATAAAAGACTAGCATCAGAATACTAGGTACGGTAGGTCGAATTGTTATTACATCTCCAGGCACTGAACTGGGCAAGATTTTTACCTCTCTGTATTCACAGCAACTCTGCAAGTTAGTATTATTGCCTCTGTTTCACAAGTGAGAAAATTGTGGCTTGCAGAAGTTATTGGTCTAAAGCCATATACTCAAAAAACCTGCTGACTCAAATTTATCTGCTTTCAAATCTCAAAATTTTTATGCTGAATCACATCGCTTCTAGACAACAGCGTCAGCAATTTAAAATAATACTCAGAGACATTATTTATACAGTTTGTACTTTCCATGTAGCCGGTCAACGAACGTTTATAAGAAGTAACCAGGCGTTGCTGAGAATTGGGAATAATCTAAAATTATGCATGAAATTTGTCTCCAAGGACCTTGGTTTTGTAAAGTGAGATAGCCTCTGGTGGCTGTAAATTTCTGCACACACTTGGGTGCTACCGGGAACTCGGCTATGTTATTTTACACATCTCTTCATCTCTAGCTAATTCAAAAGCGTGAAAGGACTCCCTTCCCTAGAGCAACTCTCGCTGTGCCTTGTTTAACCAACAATGACTAAATAATTCTGGCTGGAGACGGATTTTCCCTTATAAATCAGATTGGAATTTTGACTGAATTAAAGTAGGTAATTGGAACAAAAAGAATGCCAATGTGCTTTCTATCCACGGAGTAAATAAATCTATATTATTTAGATTGACTTAAGGAACATCATCAGTTGCTAAAAACATCCCAGATTGTCCCAGACTGCCACCTCGACCCTCACGCCCAGAAGGCTGGCTCTCCCCGTCCTCCTCCCCTGACTCTACCCTGGTGGTGACTGACACCGGGCCTTGCTGCGGGCTCTCTGTGCTTAGAGTGTTTTTGCTGCTTTGGCAAATCTCACTCGTATCTCATGTCTGGCCCAGGTCACCTTCCCTGGCGAGGCGTCCTCAGCTGTTTCCATTCCTATTAATCATCCCTCCCCAGAACTCTGTCGGCCCCATTGTTTCACCGTTCTTCGTTCCCTGCCTTTTGTGCGCTCATTCATCTCTATCCTCACTATGTGACCGTATCCTCAAGCGGACTGTAAACATATCATACATTCACTTTCGCTGGTTGTTTTTGCAACACCTGCCTGGGACGACAGCCACAACTGGCGCTTAATGCGTGCAGGTTCAGCGAATACACCCTGTCACTGGGTCAGGGCTCGTCATTCCTAGGGAGCAGCAGTAGCTGCAGTTATTTAACTCCTCGCAGGCTGAAACCTCGTGAGGCCAGGACTCATTCCTCGGTCCCGAGTATTTCAGTAGGGGAAAATTTTACCTTCAGTACCTACCCGCTGTTGTGGCCCATCGCCTGTGAGACAGAGGGCCAAAATTTTTAGTTATACACAAGGAATCTGCCATGAAAGAACTCGGACTTCTACTTGTTTTGACCCTTCAGTTTTGAAGAGTCACAAAAGCATAATTGACTCTACTTAAAAGGGAGAAATCGCATGCTGAAATCCATTAAAAGCTTACTGAACATAAAACGTGCATGTAATGTCATCACTACAAACATGTGGCTGCCATATTGTTCCATTCATCCTAATCGTCTTTCTGACATTGTCATCGCTGGCTGTGTGCTTTTGTTTTACCTTTAACTAGACCCTAAATCTTGAGTGGGTCTAATTTCCTGTAATAACCCATTGCCAGCGTACCATCTGTGAACTTGTATTTCTAATCAATTTCTCATCTTTTTATGACCTGAGTAACAAAATCCATATACAACCTACCAGGGAGTAATATTCCTCTTTATCGAACCCAATGCGCAGCTTCAGGAATTAGCACTAGAGCTGAGTGGTGCCTGCGGGGTGAGGAGCAGAGCGCCCCTGTGTCTTGGGTGAACCGTGTTCCACTAACATGCACCCGTGGTCTCTCTGTCCGCCTGGAGCGGCCTTGCACCGTCACTGCCCGAGAGAGAGTGGTCTGGACTGAAATTCCTTCCCTAGACCTTCGATGCAATGGGATGCTCCTATTCTTGTTGGTTTTATTTCCATTTAGTATTTTAGCATATGTCCGCTTGGAAAGAACAACGTTTGTATTAAACATTTATACTAAACATTTATTAATAGTTCTAGCTATACCAAACCCTTGCATCCTAAGAAGACCTCATGTCTAAACAGACTTCAGGGTTCTGGAAACATAAAAGGATGAAAAATTAAACAAGAGAGGAGGGACGACCTTAGGATACTTAACCCTGGTCCCTGGAATGTTTCCTGTCCCACTTTCTATTCCTAGTGTCCAGGATGCGGTGAAACAAGCCCACATTAGTTGTCCCAACCTGTATAGAAACAGAAGTAGGCATCCCAATATTTTTTCATAACCTAAAATTCTTGATGGTGGTAGCCCTTCTCAGCTGAGTAGTACTTTTCGTGTCTGTTTCAGCAGCTTTGTTCTGTGACGCTGTACCACGCAAGCAGCTCCTGGCCTAGTTCTGCAGTCAAGTGTGTGTGTCTCTGTGTCTGGATGAGTACGGGCAAGTGCTCTGCAACTGGACACCAAAGGATAGCTCCCCCACCCACCGTCACATGCACTCAAAACCAGGCCTGTGACAGACAAGGGCGAAGTACGGGGACAGTCCCCTTTGAGCGTCTCCCAGCGCCCAGCTCTTAGATATGCCTTCTGGAGCGTTCTCTGTTGCCTGGGTGCTCCAGTTGCCTGTGTCTTTGTTTTGTGCCTGTGCTTTCTCATGGCTGTTATCTCTGTCTCTCGTAGGCCTGTGTTGCCTGCTCTGCCCTTTTCTCGCACGCACTGTCTTGTCTCTTCCTCGTGACCTTTAGCCCGCCGACCGGGTCTTGTGATGGGTCGCTCCTGCCTTCTGATCTCATGACGAGTCTCATGCCTTCGGTTGCTCTCACACTGCCTTTGTACCGTTCTCACATGATGCTCCCTGCTTCTCCATCCCCTCGGATGGGTCTTCCATGGACTTCCTCTCTTGTGAGTTATCACTGAGCTATGGTGTTTATGAAGCTTTTGCACCATCCATCACTCAGGCCCCTCCAGGAATGTCGGCTTCTCAGCCATGGTTGTTGATTTACATCGTATTACTCAGTGCAAGATCCGGTGCTTTCCAAAAAGAGCCCATTGCTCTTTTATTTCTCCTAATTTCATTATGCTCTTAATGAAGAATTATAGAGAATCCAGAATCCTATTATAATCCAAGCTTGGCTACCTCTAGCTGCGTATCCAAGTGAACTGAGCAAATTTTGCCTGTTTTTCTAGACCCCTGAGCTGTAGTCCTATACCACTAGCTTTTTTTTCTGACTGTGAAACTCTTGTTCCTGTTCAGATGAATATAAGACATTCCTTTTTGAATAGCTGTTAAATTTTTGAGATCATTTTAAATGCAACTTAGTTTCTTCAGGATTTCAAAGTAATTTTTTTCTCCCTCTCTTTCTAAAACCTGCTGCTGTTTGGTATGATTTCTGTTAGAAATTTTCAGCAGTCTGTATTGTCGTTCTGTAAAGCCGGCTTTCCTCAGTTTTTACAGGCAGTGCTTTGATCAAGGTCCTTGTTCTGTCTCCTGGAAGAACGAGGTGGGCAGCCTCAGGGGCCAGCCCCTCTCCCGGTGGTTGCTTCTACGGTAGTCTTGCTAACACGTCATGCTGCACGAGGCGTTTTTGTGCTTGGATTTTTTTCAGTGTCTACCCATTGACAAAGAACAGACTTTACAGCAAGATCTGCCCCTGCTCACATTCTCCATAAAAATCACCCCACTGCCTCTAAAACCCAAGCTAGTTGTATTTTCTCTCAGAATGATACGATGTTTCACAACACTGTAACTTTTTACACATTGAATCCTCAGTCTGGAATGCTTTTATTTTGTCTGTTTGGCAAATTCCTATCAGGCCTACATTCTTTATCGATTGACCAACCCTGAACTTTGTATAGTTTTTAAAATAACTTATTAGCCCAAGGAGCTGGATATGACATGTTAGAATTTTATCAAATCTGTTTTGGAGCAAATGGGATTTCCTGGCACATAGCTTCTTTCTAGTAGCCCTTAATCAGAGGAATGCCTTCGAGCTGCTGAGACCCTTTCTGCTGAGCTGGTGACCCTCCTGCCTGGTCCTCCTCGTGAATCACATGTGGCGGTGGCGGGGGGGCGGGGGGGATGTGCCAGTCTGGGTGTGTAGGTCATCACCCCAGGAAGGAGGAGCTAACTGTCCCTTATGTGGACTGAGTCTGGCTCAGTCAGAGGAAGAATCATTCCAACTGAAATATTTAAAACATGTTTACCATCACCCCGTACCCACCCTCCAGTGCTCTTGATATAGTTCCTGTCGCTTATCTTTAGGGTTTGAGAACACCAGAATCTTTTAAGTTATCTCGGGCAAAATAAAAGCACCATGGTTAACAATAAAAAAGCAAAGGCCCCTGTATACTGACGGTTCTTTAGGGTTCAAGTGCGGTTGGGTGTTGGGTACCCTTCACTGTCCTAGAGAAACTGCGTGGCGCAGCTGCGAGGGGCTCTGGGAAGGGACAGCTGAGCACGGGGCTCCTTCATGGGGCCGTGGTGGGCACACAGCAGGTGGGCAGAGAAACGCAGCTGCTCCTGCAGAGTTTGGACCACGCTAGTGTGCCCTTCATTCTTTCTGTAGAAAGGGTCTCCATTTATTATTTATACTGGAGAATACGGTATTGGTATAAAACATAGGGCAGAGAAGTAATTTTAGGTACGGTGGAATTAAAGTCGAGTAAGATGTTGGCTTTCATTATTTCTGACATAGAAGCAGCTTCTTAGAATTTAGTTTTCAAATTCTGTACAATTATTTCTTAAAAGTGGTTATTTTGTAATTTATGACGTGACCAAATACTTCGTGACCCTTAATAGCTAAGGAAGTTGCAAGTGGAAGAATGTAAGCAAAGCATTGATTATAAGCTGACTATTATAATCTTTAATGTTAAAACAATATTTTAATACAATGAATTACAAATTATTTCATATGTAACAAAACTGTTACTTTGAAAATTTATCTATGATGGTGAAATATAAATTTTAAATAGAAAGTGCTTTTGCTAATTTGATTATTTGATGATCTTTTGTAAAGTTCATTTTGTAAAATATTTTTTTGTTTTTTATTTTGAATTTTTTTATTGTCGTTCAAGTACAGTTTTGTCTATTCCCACCTTCCCCCCACCCCCCGTTGACTCTGTCCATGAGTCCCCCATATATGTTCCTCCTCCCCAACTTCCCCCTCGCCTCTGTTCACTGTCAGTTTGTTCTTCACTTCAATGTCTCCCGTTACATTAAATTTGCCTGTTTGTTCTGTTGATTAGTCTCCACTTATAGGTGAGATCATATGGTATTTGTCTTTTACCACCTGGCTTACTTCACTTAGCATATGCTCTCCAGATCCATCCATGCTGTCGCAAAGGGTAGGAGCTCCTTCTTTCTTTCTGCTGCGTAGTATTCCATTATGTAAATGTACTCAATGAAACGAAGGCAAGCAAACTATCAGATATAGAATTCATTTTGTAAACTATTTTTATATACATTATACTGTGCCATCCTGTGAATATGTGAAGAACATTTTCCCTCGAAGCTTTCCATGGGCTCACAATCATGAAGCACCAGTGTAATGAAGAAATTACTTCTAAGCCATCTCTCCTGTGAGAGTTCTCTTCAGTAATGAGGATGACAATGATGACGATAACGCAATAGTTATTATGTGAAATTTGAGCTAATATCATGTGCCACGTGGTGTTCTGAGCATTTTGTACAGCGTCGTTGCGTGGATTACAGGGGTTAGGTTAGGTGGTGGGTGCCATCCTTTTCCTCTTATACTGGCCAGGAGATTGAAGCTTGGAGAGCTGAAGTAACTCCCCCCAGGTCAGTAAGTGACCACAGTCAGAGCTGCATCCCAACTGGTCTGTCCCAAGTCTGTATTCTGTGTGTAGAACACAGATGAGGGAAGGGCTGCTCTGACTGAAGCCCAGAGGCACAACCTGCATCCTTTTGCACAGCATCCCCCAAACGCCTGTCGTCTGAACTGAGAGATTTGTGACAGTCCTTCATTGTGTAAATTAAGACACTGCTGAATAGACAGACCATGTGACCACGTGCCTTCCCAAAGTCACACATCAGGAACCAGTCAGAAGCAGAACCTCATTACTGCAAATCAAGTGTCGTTTCTGCTACCCAATTTGCCCTAAGGTTTAGTTACACTTGAATGCATCTTCCGTGTGTCGGGTACAAGGCACTTATAATTCAACATCTATCAAATGTTTGCGCATTTACCTCATATGCATCAGGGCCGTCTCTTTCTCTACCTTAGAGGTGATTTAGACACTTACCGAGGCTTTTATATCAGTAGTTGGAGGCTTTTTAGAGGCTGCATTCATGGGCTCAGATGCGAAGCCATTACCTTCGCTCCCCTTGGTTTGGGCAGCCGAGCCCTCAGGGGACCTGTGTCAGAGATGAAAACAGCTGGCTGGAGTTTCTTCTTCTTTAAGAATACCGGCTGTTTTATTTGCTCTCTTTTTGATACAAGAGTTGGTTTGAAACTGTCCCTATCTCGTACTCCCGCAGCTGTCAGAGACACGCAGTAGTAGTCTCACGAAGAAGTTAAGACGTGATCAGTTAGTTTAGGACTGGAACCGGTTTTTTATGAACTGGAAGTTGTACTGACGGGCAGAAAATTCCTGAGGAGGAAGCCTGGAGCTCCGTCAGGCACAGCACCTCTTGTAGTTTGAAGAACTGAACGAGCCCCTTTCTTCCACTATGAACAGATGTGGCGTCTTTTCAACGTATCTACCCACTTTGGGGTCAGATCGTGTTCTCATAGTCAACTTCATTCAGTAATCGCATTATAGTCACTGAGTTTTCCAGATTTCTGGACCCTGCATTTGGGAGCCAGCACACTGGCTCACCGTGTCAGCCTTCTGCTGCTGGTTCCAGCATTGCCATTATTAGAGCCAGTCTCCTGCCAGGGTCCGGCCAGCTCAGGAATCCACAGGTTTTGCACTTCTTTTAGGGGCATGGTCATCATCTAACTTGCTCTCAGAACTTCCTGTGAGATGACTCATACATGTGCATGAGCATATTGTGGGGCTATGGCTCGATCAGGCTTAAAGATATTTACAAATTTTTATGGATTGCCTTAGTCATTTCGGAAACGTAATTTTCTTTTAGTAAGAGTATAATGCAAAAATAAACAAATTCCACATGTTTAGGGTTACGTGCTCCATTTCTGGGTAACATGGAGCGTGGTGTTTCTCTCTGAACTATTTAAGGAGCATTGGGGAAAACAGGTTTAAAAAGTAAAGGCTGTAAATTATAAAAATTAAAGTGAGTAAATAAACAGTGATTTGCGCTCCATCACCATCCCTGTCCTGGTTTCACGGGTCACATCCCAATGCAGATGCTCAGGTGTTTGCTGTGACAGATGTTCATCCAAAGACGCAGTGAATTTCAGGGGGGACATTAGAACCAAATGTTATAAAAGGGGTTGGTTGAATGAAGGAAATCCTGGGACCTTACCTTTTTTGGATATTGTATTTCTTTAACCATCTTTAATATAGATTTTTCTGATTGGAGGACTTACATGTATGTAAAAAATGTCACACAGATTTTTTTTCAATGGTGGATTTCAGGCTATGTATAATGGCTTGTAGAGGGAGGATGGTAGCAGATTTTTAGGAACTGGGTACTCTGACATTTTTTTTTGGCCCAATGATGAAGAAAACTGTAGAATAACCTGAATAACATTTTTTAAAAAAGAAAGCTAAATAAATCACAGTTTTGTTTTGTTTTTTTAATGACAGTCTCTGACTGGGGGTGGTTGAGCAGTTCATTAAAAACATATAAAAATTTGTTCTTTAATCTGTTAAGAGAAAACAACTTTGTTGCTTATTAGATAGATATAGGTAAGCTCGGTATGTAAGATTTTCTTTGTTTAAGTTTTGCTTTTTTTTCAGATATTAAGCGAATATTTTCATTTAATTGATGTCATTTAACTGAGTAGCTACTATGCAAGGCACTGCTTGCTAGTGTTATTATATATAACACTGCTAATCTGTAGAAGGACTACTTAAGGTAGAGATCATTAACCCTGCTTTATTTACAAGAAAGACAAAGCCCAGGTGACTGAGGGTAAAGCGACCTTCCAAAGGTCGTGCAGCAAATGGCATTGTTGTGATCCAAACCCCAGGCTCTTTGTCCCAAAGATAACACACATATTTCATTGTACCGTGCCAGCCCCCAAGGACAAAATGAATCCAAAGAAAGCAATTTCAAGGATGGGTTTTATTTCCAACTACTGATTAGCAGCAAAATGATGAAGTGCAAGCAAACTTTTAAGGACAGGGCTTCATCAGGCCACCGGTTACTTGGGCCCACCTGCCCTTGTGAGTACGCGCTGCCCACCCCTGCGGCAGCTTAAACAAAGCGGGCTCTGGGGCACTCACTGTGTCATCATTAAGTAAGCTACATGCACTCACGTCACCCAAAACCCGTTCAGGCTACTTGTAAGACAGTTTTAACAATGTGGGCAGATAATAAGTAAAACGTGTTGATGATTCATCAAAATACAAAAAAAAGGATGGAGCGAACATAGCATTTAACCGGTGTGTGCATTTCCATGGTAACTATTCATCTTAAGAAAGTTAAATATTCTTTTACTTTGGGGGCAAATAAAAGATGGAAAAATATCAATTTATCATGCCCATAAAACAGTCAAAACCTGATGAGATTACCTGTAATATAAATCTAATTTTAAAGACATTTTAAAATATTTTTTCTTTTGGATATCTTTCTTTTTTATTACCGTTTTCATGCAATATGAGTTTCTATTGGTTTCAGATATACAGCATAATGGTTAGACAATCATAAACTTTACAAAGTGATCCTGCTTTTGTTTTAAGTACCCACCTGGCACCAGACATAGTTATTACACGATATTATTGACTGTATTCCCTGTGCTGCACCGTACATCCCCATGACTATTCCGTAACTGCCAATCTGTACTCTGTAATCCCTTCACCGTTTTTACCCAGTTTCCCAAGCCTCTCCCTGCTGGCAATGATCAGTCTGTTCCCTGTGTCTATGAGCCTGTTTTAATTTTGTTGTTCATTTATTTTGCTCTTTAGATTCCACATATCGGTGAGAGCATATGGTATTTGCCTTTCTCTGACTGATTTATTTCACTGAGCATAATCCCTTCTAGGTGCATCCAGGCTGTCACAAATGGTAAGATTTCATTAAAGAAATATTTTTAACAACATATATGGAAATGAAAGTCACTTCCTTGATTTTTGACTTGCTCAGAATTACCATTAGATATGTAACTGAAAACAAACAAACGAACAACCAAAGCCTATAACCTACTTATGAAGAAAAATAAAGCAGAGGTAGGTATCTAAATGGTGATTATAAAAGGCATTTAGAACTTTCTTTCACTAGATTTCCTCAGTCCCTTTTTTTTTGTCAGTTTCTGTTGTTCTTGTTTTCCACTTCAAACACAACTTTCTGTCTTTCTAGAAAGTCAATACGTTAATTACTTATACAGGAATTGACATTGCTGTGAACTGAACCTTCTCATCATTTATTTTTAGATATTCCTTCAGTTCCAAGCTTGAGTTTATAACCACTTTGTTGGCTTAGATGGTTAAAGTTCTGCTTCTGGTGAAATATTTTAAGTCATATTCATGGTATGTCTTTGAGCCTCAAACATATAATAATACCTGATATAAAAGATTTATTTTAGTGATACCTGAGTTATTTAATATATGGCATATTGCCAATGGAAATTATGCTAATAAGAGTTTTTCAGTAGTTTTGCTCATATTTTTCTCTTAGGTTAGAGCTACTGGGAGCTCCCTGAGCTCCAGACCCAGGCAGAGGCCATGCATCCTTGTATCCCCACAGAAGTTCGTTGTCTCTGGAAGGCGACGGGCTCTCAGGTGTGTGTTCAGTTGAACATTCGTTGGAAGAGTGTTTATTTTTTAAGCCTGAAACATGATTAGCTTCCCAGCTACAACTGTATTTATTTATGTATTTATGTAGTTCAAAGAAATGTCCATTAGTATTATACTGTCATTAGAAAAATGGCCACTTATTTAGTAGTGAGAAATATAAACCAGAAATAAATCTAATGTGGAAAACACTCTATTAAAAAGTTGAAATCATAAGTCAGGTTTAAAAGTCAACTTGAAGTTTAGATCTTTCTTATGTATTATATACTCATTCCCTGGACAATATCATGTGGTATTTTAACTGTTTAATTCATAACTGGTTCAATTAAAGATAAAAGGCTTGCCTTTTAATAGGATTTGAGTGCCATAATTTAGTTTCTTACATAAATCTTCTTTTAGGTTCTTTATAATGCACTATTCATTTAATTCATTTATGTGAAAGGAATTCAGTCTTCAATGATTCCTCTCTTCACATATTTCTATATTTAACTATATTCTTTAACCATGATGTAAAAACAACCCCGCAATGAACCCTGCACTAGCACAGTTGGCTTGGCTTCTTGTTTAAATAATTACAAATATTTTTAAACATAGGACAAATAAAGAATGCATTTTTGTCATCTGTTTACTACATAAGGATGTGAGCACATTCCTTTCATCGTCTTTTCTGCTTTGGAATGGGATAATGTTTTAAAAGCAGTAATGTAATTTGATCAAAATTTGTGTCTTAGATCATTAGGCCAATCTGTAGTTCTCTTCGGGACTGTTCAGAACTATGTTAAAAAAGGAGGCGGGGAAGGACAGTTACTGTATTTAATACTGAACATTTCATTCACTCTTCCCAGTGTATTTTGGTAGTGTCATCAAACTTGATTGTAAATGAAACATTCCAGTCCAGGCTTTAGGTCATTTACATTAATTTAATTATGGCAAAACATCAGAGGCAGCACTCAGTGAATTATATAATATCTACTAGAATTAAACTTGATTAGAAGCATATATAGTTTTAGCTTTTGATTGAAACATGAAACTCATTTCACTCCTTAATATTTCCTAATCTGACAGAAGTGCACACGATAGGTCCTTCACAAAGTGGTTTTAAGAATTAAATGGCCCAACGTAGGTAAAGAGATTAACACAGTACCTGGCACATGATAAATGTTCGACATATGTTAGCTTTTATTAATGGTTAATATACATTATACTTTTCTGGTTGGGATTTGAATTTCATTTTTTACCATTAAACTAACCAGTTTGTAACTTTCTGTGCTGTAGTGAAGCATATTTTTTCAATACAAATTCAAGTTTCAAGGTATACTTTGAAAAAGACTGCATTATATATCTACTGAGTTAAAAAGCGTCATACAATAGACATCTGTTGTACATTTTAAGTTGTTCCTTTGCCTCATCTGTCTTATTTTCATTTAGCAATCTTATAATTGTTTCCCAGGTGGAAAGATGAAATCCCTAGACTTTCAGTGTCTCACTGAGGTAACTTTAGTGCTATGGTGAATTGTAATTCTTTTAAATTTTATATTCACAGGACAATGTGATTAAATCTATTTTTTGCTTAGCATTATAATTAGAAGTCACATCATACATTAAGTTTATTATTCGCTCCATTTTTAGAACTACATTAACAACTTTTCTACTTTCTACACGTAGATTAAGCTTAAATATTCTTTGATCTCTGAGGAAGGTGAAGGCCTTTCACTCTTCTCCAGTGTGGGCTATGAATGATCAGTTCAACACACACTTATTGAGCACCAGCTGTATACCAAGTTAGAGGGTGGATGCTAATGATCAAGCCACTGAAATTGCTTTGAGAAAGCTCAGGTGCAAGCTAATTCTTTTCCCTGGGGTTTATAAAGTGTTAAGACCGATTCATGCAGAAAGTGCTAGAGGAGCAGAACCTAACCCCGCTTCCAGGAGATGAATTCAGCCCAAACAGCCCTTCAGAAGGTGGAATGATAACTGTATTCAGAATTACCCCTCTGAATTATCACCAAACCCTCAGTCATCAGTAAAGATTCACTTCTGATCATGATAATTTCCTGACTATTAAGCAAAACACCCTAATGCATTTTAGTGAAAAATTTAAATGCAGTAAACAAGGAGGGCTGTCTGGTTGTGATGACTGCAAAGTTCATCAGAAACCTCATTCGTTAAGTATTACTACTAATCAGGGATTCACACTTTGTTTGATTGAGACTATATTTTAATTCTCTGTCTACTACTGATTTTTAAAGAAGTACCAGCATAATTTCAAAGAAAGTTTTCTTATTAGGTTTCTTGGATTAAAAACATTGAACAAAGCTGGAAAATAGATATCATGAAAAACTCCAGCAACATTTTCCCATTATTTTGTAAGTATTTAAATTACTAACAACTTGCTTTTTTTAAAGGTCCTTTTTTGGGGCAAAGTTTAGTGGTTATGTTAAAGCTTGATATGTTAAGAAATAAAAATATTAAAATAAAGAATACAGAAAGCATAAAGATTCACCACCACCCTAGAATCTAATTTGCGAAGGACACAATTACATTCGTTAGTCTGTTCATAAAATTCTATGGGCCACACGCAGGAAATTCAACACTATGTTACTAGTTGCAAAGTGGAGGGATCTCATGACACAAAACTAATGTCAAACACCCACCGCAGTTAGTGATGGGCTTGAGAACGCAAACTGTTGTCCTTGTCATGTGAAGTGGGTAAAAAATGTTTTATTCTAATAGACTGTTTTACTAATTAGATCTCAAGACAGATTCCGTGTAATTAATAGTAGGAGATATTTATTACTAATTATTTCAACTATTTCACAGTATTTTTGGGATACTCTCTTACTGGACTTGTGTCAAAACTACATATCATTTGTGTTTAAAGGAATGACTTCTCAAGGGAAATACTGATCTCATTCACAGATAGAGATTTGCTGCTGCCCTGTGGCATGGTTTTAGATCTTCCAAAAAGACAACTGCCATGACCCTGGTCAGGTCATTCAGCTGGTTGGAGCATCATCTCATACAGCAAAGGGCTGTGGGTTCAAGCCCCAATGGGGCGCATATGGGAGGAGGCCGCCGATCAAGTTTCCTTTCTCTCTCTCCATCTCTCTCTCTCTTTGTCCCTCACCTCCTCCCTCTCCCCCTTTTCTTCTCTCTCTCTCCCTTCCCCTTTCTCTAAAGTCAGTAAATATATCCCCTGGTGAGGATTAAAAAAAAACTGCCATGTTAACGAATGATTTTTTTTCTGTCTTGGTCATATGTGTAACATGACATATTTGTGTTATGCATTATTTCAGTATAAAGTGTACTTAGATTATAACTAGCAAGTAGGAAAAATAAACAAATATGTTGAGAAGAATGATCTTACATTTGGACAAGTTTTTTCTGTTGTTATTAAATACACTGAGAGTTGCAATTGTGGCTCTTAAGTCATTTCTTTTAACATTAACTGAAGATACCATGCCTGCCTGTTTCAGATCATTCTCAAAATCTTCCTTTTGTAACTTACACTGTGCCATGGAATTTATAATTAGCAGTTAAATATTTTAGGTAGCTGAAAATATATGTATATGCAAACATATATCTACACACACACACACACACACACACAACTGAGGAGTGCAATAAAATAAATTTATAGAGATAAAATGACTTGTGCTTTAAAATGACATTTGGACTCAGGGCCAAAAACAAGTCGCTGGCCTCGTCTAGGGGAATCGCCTCCCCTGATAATGGCATGTGTTTTGTCCCCTGAATTTGGACGGGTAAGAGCACCAGAGGCATTTTACACGCGAGTCCAGATCTCTTCGATTATTTTCATCTGCTTTCGTCACTCAGGCAGTGAGTACACAGGACAAAGGTAATTTTGAGAAAAGCCCTCCCTCGATCATACATCTAAACGGTTATCCCTATTTTCCCGAACTTTCCTCACAAGGCGCCTTTTGAGAAGCAGGCCTGTTTTCCACCGCTGCTCAGGAGTCAGGCCGTGGCGAGGCGGCCACGAAGCACCCTGGCCCCCGCGGCCTGCTCAGAAGGGTGCGTCTCCGTGATGAGTCGTGGTCAGCGCTGGCCCCCGCCGTGTCAGAGAGCAGAAGGACCGCTGAGGGCTCTGCCCCTTCTGGGTCACGATGTCTGGCACTTCGTCTGCTGGGTCCTCGGAGCGGGCACATGACCTCGCCATGCAGGGAATGGCCTGGTTACAGACTCCAATGGGGTGGAGCAAGAATTATGTTCTCGCTTCCTTTACTTCCCCACGTCACAACTTTCACATGAAGAAGTTCTTTGTCTGACAAGGGGAGAAAGATTAAATATTAGCATGTTAAGAACATGTGTAAAAATTCCTAAGGAAAAAGTCTAGCCAATGGGGTGGCTGGCATATGAAGCCAGAATGAAAGTATTAGCTACAGGAAGGAAGCTTCTTAGGGCTTGTTAGCACAAGTAGCAAAACTTTTTTTACTTCCCTTTGTATATTGATTACGAAAGGAAAAAAACCCAAATTTATTGTGTTTTTAAATTTTTTCTTTAAAATCCAGAGCAAGGCCTTTTATTTACAGCCAGTTTAAGGTATAATTATGATAAACTTTCAGGATGACAAATTAGGATTTTTTAAAATCAGTTTCATTTATTCACTGCTGTATTCCCAGCACCTGGAACAAAGCCTAGCACACAGTAGGTGCTTAATAAATAATGCTGAATGAATACATTACTTATATTCTATTAGAACTACCACTTGTGTGAGTGAATTAACTTTAGATCATTGGGCTAATCAAGTCAAAGGTGAAGCCTTTGGAACTACTGACTTCAAGAGAGAATAATAATTATTTGAACTACTGCTCAAGAATTTAGAAAATGCATTTTTTTCTGGAAGTATGTAACTCCATCAGAATTTAAGGAAGGGAAGGACTT
This sequence comes from Mormoops blainvillei, assembly GCA_004026545.1. Classification (NCBI taxonomy): domain Eukaryota; kingdom Metazoa; phylum Chordata; class Mammalia; order Chiroptera; family Mormoopidae; genus Mormoops; species Mormoops blainvillei. The sequence continues at coordinate 58,006 of PVJD01007552.1, forward strand.
TAAACCTGTTACAAGCGTCATCAGAGGGGCCCCTTAGCTCTCCTGGGGGGAGAGCTTAGAAGAGTTTGCCCCCTGATAAAAGGACATAGGTGCATATTATAAGATTTTGAAATTCAGTAAAATCTACTTGAAATAATTTGTAATTCTGATACTGTCTAACAATTTGACCCTAAAGCTTTACCTTTCAGAAGCAAAGCGGGAAAGCATATGATGAAAGGAAGAAAGCATGAAGATTAGCAATTATTTCAAGTAGATTTTATTGGATTTCAGAACATATAGCCTGACTCTAAAGGATACTACTATGCGTTTTATATATAAATAATTACAGTTATGCGATAGACATTCTATTGAATATTTTAAGGTGGTTGTTAATTTTGCAACTAGCAAACTACGTATTAAATAATGTGCCGCAGGTTAACTCAAATAAAAAACACTGTGGACAACAAGGTTTGCCAGTTTGCAGAAACTCTTTTCTCTCTCACATCTAGTTTTGTAAAGCTGATGTGTTAGAGTAGAAAATAAGATATGGATTCAGCAACAACAACAACAACAAAAAAAAAAAAAGGAGAGAGATTTTAAATAGCATTCTTTGGTTAGTTCCTTTCTATTAAATTCGCTTGACAGGCATTGGTTAAGAACAAAGGCTTGTAATCCGAATGCCCTGTCCCAGCTCTGTGACTTGCTAACTTTGTGACATTAGGCAAATTTCTTACCTTCTTGGTGCCTCACTTTCTCATCCATAAAATGGGAATAATTACAGTGCCAACCTCAGAGGGTTGTGGTTGTGATTCGGTGATTCAATGTAGTTACAGTGCCTAGAGCAGTATTCAGCAGGCGTTTTCCGCAGAGGGACAGATGGTGCCTAAATACGGCATCACAAGTCATAAGGCCCCTGTGCAACCGCTCCACGCGGCTGGTGTGCCGCGCATGCGCATAGATAATCCATAAATGAGTGAATGTCATTACGTTCAGTGAAGCTGCATTTACCGACACTTGCAGTCCAGGGGCCATAGTTTGTTGGCCCCTAGTCTAAAATATTGCTTAATATGTAATGAAGTTTCAAAATGATTGGACATTTTATTCCACTTTATGAAGTGTATGTTAATCAACATATGATGGACATAGAATTTCCCAACATATGAAAAAACAGCATATTTGAAAGCCTGATTTTTAAACAAACCTATAAAATGATTATGATGTGAAAGAATGTCTGAAAATTTCTGGTAGGAAATTCTCAAATTAATCAAGTGATATATCAGAGTCAAAAATATTTCTGAAACAATACAAATGGTATTGGCTGAGGGATACCCAATGATTTGGTGGAAGCTGAGAAATTGGGATGCAGCAGGAATAAGGGCTAATGCTATGAGTGTCTGTGTGTCTGCATGTCTGTGTCTCTGTCTTTGTGTGCCCTACTTTCTGTTTTTTCAGCCTTTCCACCAGCCAGGGTTAACTGTGATTGAATTCAGCAGTATGTTTACCTCTCAACAAAACAGAAATTGAATATGAAGCAATGTGCGTATCTGAAGATGGCTAGGTAACCTATTATCAACTTAAACTTTTGATTTTATAGACTATATGGCCTCACTGCCTAGTTGTAACTACTTAATTCTAGAAATATCCCAGTCTCATATATACATCACAGTTGGATTAATCCCATCAGACTCCACTTGTTTATGTAGTACTCATGTTCACTTACTTATTATGGACTTCTTCATTCACTAATTCATTTAGTAACAATTTGATGAGTACCTTCTCTGGGTTTGGATTTTAGAATAAGAACATGAGAAAAAAAATCATATTCCCAGTGTTCAAGAAATCGACAGTAGAATAGGGACAATAGAGAAGCAGTCGGTTGTAATACCATGGTTGACAAAGGTCCCATAAAAAGACACCCAGGGGGCTGTCACTGTGCGGAGGAAGGCACATGATCTAGCCCTCCCATGGAGAGGAGACCTAAACAAGACCCAGTGGAGGGGTTGTTGTGAGCAGGTTTAAAGTGCCTGGGAAAAACATTTCAGACAGATGGGGCACCAAGGCGAGGTCGTGGAGACATCAAGTAGGTCACTAAGAGGGGAAAACTTGAGAAAGGGCTGGAGAGGTTGCAGGTCTTTGTGTAACTCCAGGGACGTGACTAAAGTGATTAAGGAACAGCAGGGTTGAACTTGTCCTTCAGGAAGAACACGGAGTGGCAGGTGGGGAGTTAATTGGAGGAAGATGGGTCTGGAGGTGAGAGGTGATGCCAGCCCTGAAGGGGAATTAAGGAAGCAGAGTTTAAAAATTTAAAGATAGAGTCAAAGTGGAAGTGAGAGTGTAGATGAAATCAGGGTGATTTCTAGATTTCTGGCTCTTTTTTATACTAATTTCCGTTTGGTGTCTCAAGTGTGACATTTCATGATATATGAAATACTCTGCGTTCTTTTTACAAAGAAGTGCTGACATGTTCCAGATTTCATTCCTTGATTTTATAGACTTTAACTTCACTTTTAGCTTTAACTGGCATAATGCTGGAAATATCCTAGCCTCATATACTAGTATTATAGTAATAACAATAAACAATAGATCCTTGAGTTCTGATCAATAAGCTCTTTGAGTCTTTCAAAAAATTATCTTAACCGTTTTCTGCCCTAATCATTGTTACTGTTGATTCTATTCTGTTGCCATTGTTACAGTCATGACATTTGGATCGTCTGAGTGGTGTGAGTGGGAAGCCGGCATGGGTGATATGTTAAAAACAGCGCGGACAGACTGTCACTGGATGAAGGAGTAGGAGAAAGAGAAGGAAGAAAAGGAAGAAGAGCAGGAGAAGAGAGAGAAGAGGAGGATTGCTTTTCTGGGTTGGAAATCAGGGGAGCAGAGAGCTGTTGGCCCTTAGGTTAAAAAAAAAAAAATTCAAGGAATAATGTCCCGGGGATTTTAGGGGAAATGAAGTTGCCTCTTGCAACTGTAGATCACTGTGCTGCGCTGACGGCCCTCTGTTCAGAGAGCTTGAACAGGCTCGTCCCAGAGGACAAGCTACTCTGTTACTCCGTTTACTTCTGTTCCAGAAGCACCAGAAGTAGACAATCAAGGACGAGAAAGAACCTTTTCATTAGTTAAAGTCGTTCTGTAGCTTTCCTCTGCGGTGGCTGTTCTTTCTGGGCCGTGTGACGGTGTGAGGCAGCTCGCGAGGACCCAAGACCTACGGGCAGGGGGCCTTCCCTTCCGGGGTGTTACACACTCTCGCTAAGCGCGCACCTTCTTTACCTTTCAGTCGCAACAACAAGAAAAGTAAATTAAAATCTGACTAGCGTTCACTAGTACATTATTTTGGCTTCCCAACTAAATGATTTCCATGATTAAGCCAAAATGAATTTCAGAAGGAATAAGAATATCTCCCTGACTTGCACTTATTTTTTCCATTAACATTTGATTTTATACAAACTTTTAAATTAGAAACCAGAAGTCACTCAGTTGCTATTTTTAATTATAAAACAGGTGCTGAAGTAAACTACAAAGAAAACATAAGGTGCAGAGTGGAAAAAATTGACATTCTTTGATACTTAAAAATGGTGTCTCAAGTTCTTGAACAAGTCTTTAGGTTTTCAGACAGGATGTATTTCCTGTCGCACTGCGAAAGCAGGAAGGCAGGTGCGAAGTCTGTCACTGGCAGCTTTGTAGGCAGAGGGGAGGGATGTGACCTGTGGTCCTGTCCCATCAGTAAATTCCGTGTTTTATGGCTGGAGAAACCATTTGTAATTGCTGCCACCTTTTGTGGCTTTGGCTTTTTTAAGCTTTATTTCTTTATTTTTATTGTTGACACACTTACAGATGTCCTCACTCCCACCCCCCTTTGCCCACCTCATCCTCTACTTACCCCCATCTTCCCTGTGGTCATAACCACACCATTGTCTGTGTCCATGGGTTATTCATATATATTATTTGGCTAATCCCTTCACCTTCTTTCATCCAGTCCTCCCTACCGCCTCCCCTCTGGCTGGCTTATCTCACTTGGCTTTTAAATCTCTCATCTGCCTAAATGTTTTCCTCAAGAGAGCCAAGCCATTTCTAATGGCAACACGATGGCCTATTTGAGGCAATTTCCTAGTTAATCCCCAGCCGTTGTTCCAGGTTGTATCCAACTGTGCCCTAGAGCAGTAGGTTTAAATTCTCACACATATTTATTTTTTATTATTATTGTAATAGATAAAATGATAATAAAGTTTTCATTCAGTGCTTTTGGGTATTTGAGTGTTTTAAGTTGTGTTTTGAATAACAAACTTTTGTGCAGTGTTTTAGCACTCAAAACACTTATAAATGGTTTATAAATATTGTCACAAAACGCTTTTCTAAGTGGTTTACAAATATTGTCACTTAGTTTTCATCTCAGTTTTCAGAAGTGGGTACTATTATATGCTGTTTCAGATGAGAAAGTTGAGCTCTGAAAGTTTAAGTGACGAGCTCAACTTTGTATGGCAGTACCCGCTGGGATCAGAATTCTAGTTCCAGTCATTCGTTCTGACTCCAGTGCTATTTATCTTCTATATCATTTAAGAATGATCTGGTTCCAAAGCAACTGTGTACATTAAAAAGTAGTGCATATTCATAAAGGTTACATTTATTCCTTTTAGAAAATGAATGTTCACTAAGGTTTCCAACCACTACAGGTTGGAAAATCCTGGATTTGTGTGTTGTGCATTTTTCTTCCTTTTTTTAACTTTTATTTTTCTCTCCCCTCCCTCCTTTTCCCCCTTTCCCTGTCTTCTCTCCCCTCCTGCCTCTTTCTTTCTCTCAAATTCAGTAGAGCATGGGGCTTAGAGCCAAATAAACCTCATTTTGAAGGCTGGCTCTGACTTTTATTTTGAGAAAGCTATTGAACTTCCCATCTTAAGGAAGGGATAAGAATACCCTTGTCAGAGTAATTTCCATTTAAAAAATTTTGTGTCTGCGTAGTGCCTAACCACAGTAGCTGTTGTTACCATTATTAAAATTTGCTATTATTGCCCATATTATTACTTTAGGTCACATTGGAGCCTCAACACTGGTGTCACTGTTACGTTCAGCCCATGCAGCCCCATTGCTTTGTTGTGTCTGTCGAGCCGATGGAATATTTTGCTTATAGGACCTGTAGAGAAGCTGTTATTTCTTGAACCATCGAAGAATGTCCTGAGGAACTGCCTAGGGGGCCTCGTGGAAAGTGGTGGCATTTTTGCCTCTGAGAGCCCTAGCCTTGTTGGGATGTGAGGATGTGTTTATTTTACATCTTCCCATGACACTTAAAAATATTGTAGAACTTAGCCCTGGCTCGTGTGGCTCAGTGGTTCGAGCGCCGGCCTGCGAACCAAAGGGTTGCTGGTTTGATTCCCAGTCAGGGCACAGGCCTGGGCTGTGGGCTGAGTTCGCAGTGGGGGGCACACGAGAAGGCAACCACACATTGATGTTTCTCTCTCTCTTTGTTTCCTTCCCTTCCCCCCTCTCTAAAAACAAATAAATAAAATCTTAAAAAAAATAAAAACATAAAAATGTTGTAGAACTTAATGCCAGCAACGGTTTCTGTCTTCCGACCGATAAACTGGATTTCTTGATGTGGTTTCTTAGTTGATTGTTAGAAAGATCTTGTTTTAAAAGTGCACAGCCGAGTTCTGTCTTGATCAATATCATGTTTCATGTGATCAAGTTTTTGCGGAGGAAGACTTCTAAACCACACTGGATGTTTCAAAGAATGTCTTCTTCTCTTAATAGCAAGCTCAAAGTAATTCTAAGGCCTGCCATCCGTGACACACAAGCGCGCACACACGCGTGCACACACGTGCACACATACCACGACGTCATTGCCTTTATTTTCTATTCTGTATAGTATTGACCATATTTGTAACAACCTTATTTAATTGTTTACTTGTCTGTGATGTGTCTTGCACACTATATTCAAAAAACAACAAAAATAGAGATATTATCTGACTTGTTTTCCATACCCTAGTGCAAGGCACAATTTCAGAATTTATGAGCTTTTTTGAACTAGCGAATGAAACCATGTAACATGCCCATGTCTGGCTCATAACCGTGCTTTCTGTAATGTTTGTTAGTTTTTTCTTCTTTCTTGAATCATCTTTGCATAAACTTCTGATGATTTAAGTCTGCCGATGGACACATTTCTCAGGTGACTCAAAGCGTGTTTTAAAACTTCCAGCTCTTTTGTTTCCATTCTAGAGGATAATGATTTTGGAAAGTGAAAGAAAACCAGGCTAGTTTACCATCTGCACTTACTTTGTCAGAACCCATTTATGTGACAGAAGGATGACAGTCACCTGATTGTCGTTCGGGCAATCAGGCGACGGTAGAATTCAAGCAGCAATGCTACCCATCATTTAGCCTGACTCTTCTCAAGCCAGCTTTTCTGTCAGGGAAAAAGCTGTCTATGCATGGTCTTAAGAAATCAAAGTAACTCTACAGTGACACGAGTGTCTTTTCCACCTCGGAGCCCTTGGCGATATGCGACATGCTCAGAAGTGGTCGGTTATTTAACTTGTAGTAATTTAGTAAAAATAGTAAAATATTTAGAAGCATTTTACTCTTTGCTAGTATCTATGTGTGGGTATATACTTAAATGAATACTACATTCACTGTTATAACCCCTTGGTTATTTCTACCTATTTAAAAGTGTGTGCATTTACAAACCATTGGTTGCCAGAGGGTGGGGGTCAGGAGGCTGGGTGGAAAAGGTGAAGGGATTAAGAAGCACAGGTTGGTAGTTACAAAATAGTTGTAGGGATGTGAAGTACAGCACGGGGAATATAGTCAATAATATTGTAATAACTATGTATAGTGCCAGGTGGGCACTAGACTAATTGGGGGGGGGATCACTATGTAAATTATGTAATTGTGTAACCACTGTGTTGCACACCTGAAACTAATATTAAATGTCAACTGAAATCAAAAATAAAATTTAAATAATAAAGTATGTATCTTTAAAATCTTTCTGTATTCATACATGAGCATCTGTTTTTCAAAAACCACTGCCCAGTGTTTTATTATGTGAATATAATTCCGCTTATTCTATGATTAATAGAGTCATTATTCTATTAATGAGCATTAAGATAGTTTTTGGCCTTTTGATATTTAAAAACAATGCTACAATAACTACTACTGTAAGTACTTTTTATATACACATTTTAAATACCTATGGGAAGAATTCTTGAAGTAAAATGTTGGGTCAGAGTGTTCGTGCTTTCTAAGGGATAATAGAGTTTGGCAAATTTTGCTCCAAATCTGTTGCCACAATTTATACTCCTACTGAATCTGTGAAAGCTCCTTTTTTTGCCAGTTATTCACCAATATTATGATCAGTTTTTTCAAATTTTGTTAATCTGATTAGTGAAAAATGAAGTGTCCTTTGAAGGCTGTTTTAACTTGCCCTTTTCATTATGTAAAAGGCTCAAGATCTTTTTATCCTTTTGAAAGTCATTTATATTTCTTTTTTTGTTGCCCATTTTTCTTTTATATTTCTGTCTTTCCTTTCTGATTTGTAGGACTAATTCATTCAGTAAAGAACTGGTTCTTTGCCAGGGGTGGCAAACTTATGTTTTCAGTTTGTTGTTTTTTTTCAAACTTTACTGTATTTTTCATGCAGAACTTTTTTAAATGCATAGTTATTAATCTTTTCTCAGACCTTTGTCCTGATGTTCCATTCTAAATGGTCTCTTGGGGCACCTATGAATAGCACTCAGTGCAATATAATTCCATCTTAATGTGCAGTTACTTACCTAATTTCTGTGTGGCCCTGTAGGCTGTAAACTCCACAGGGTCAGGCACTGTCTCTCTGTAACTCGCTGTTATATGCTCAACACACAGCATGCACTTGCCTGTTAGGCACAGCTTTTTAGGAAATGTTTGTTGAGTGACTAAAGGAGGGAAGTAGTAAGTGATATGATGTAATTCATTGTCCTTAAATATGTATTTGTGTTCAGAGTATGTATTTATCATGGGCTCAAGTTCCAGTGGTTTTTTATATCTATCTATCTATATCTATCTATCTATCTATCTATCTATCTATCTATCTATTTAAAAACATGGTCCTCCATTCTGTTTAACTGACAGTTATTACTGTCAGTACCAATTATTGAAGATTACATTTGCAATCTTTCATATTTGCTTTAAAAACTTCTGATTTTTGTGAGTCTGTGACTTATTTGGTTGTCATTTCTCTCTTACAAAACATCATTTTGTTCATTCAGAAAGCTATAATCATTTGCTTACCAATGATGAATTTCAGCAGTAAGCTTCAGAAAGAGATAACTTTGAACAGTGAAAAAGTATTTTTCATAAAGATGATCACTGAGCTTAAAGAACTCAGGACTTTTTAAAAGAATACACACTCAGTTTGTAAAAATAATGATTAGGAATAACATATATTATACCTTTTGTTGCTTTTTTATGAGAGAGAAGGGTATGCTAAGTATGCTTTTCCATCTCTTCATTTAAAAGCATCTTATGATTTTGGTGTAAAATTTTGACAGGCAACACTATAAAAATAATGCTTTAGTTAACAGTACAAATAACAAGGTAGACAGTGAGGTTGCATAATTTTGATTCAACTGTCAGTAGTGGAAGAGTTAATGACAGAATTATCTGTGCTTTTAAATTTCAAGTCAACCCAAATTTATGCGTTATGTAAAAATCTACATCATTTCTTCAAGTTTGAAAGATCCTTGTGTCTACTACCTTTTAGTTATGTATTTGTTATGTTTTTGTTCTCTCTCTCTCTCTGTCTCTCTCTCCCTTCATCGATGTAATCTCAAAGTTGACAGTTATTTCACAGATTCTGGTAAAAGCCCCATATACTTCCTGGGTTCTTTCTTACGTATGTGCTTAGGAATTTAGGCAAAGGGCTCCACCTCTTAGTCCTCGGGTTCCTCGGAAGTTGAATTCATTCTCACAGGAGAGAAAAGATTTGCTGCGAAACAGTTATGATTCAAAAAGTTTTAGAATGTGGGTCTCTCTGGAATTTATTATTTTTTTAATTCTCCCTTTTTGGGGGAAGACAATTGAGTAAGTAGGTCACTGAAGAAATTACCAGATGGTGGAAATGTTGCCAATAACACATTAGGCATTGTCATTTTGTGCCTGTGGCAGGGATCGGGGCCAGGATGCAGTGAAGGCCTGGGATGGGAACCAAGACAAGCAGGACCTCACTGAGAACGTCTTGCCCCCTTCCTTTACCCTGCAAAAATAGCACAAAATGAGCGTTCTCTGAGAATTTAAGTACTCTTGCTCCTAGGAAGGGGGCAGGGTTCTTTGTATAGAGTAATTTAAAAGCCTGTACATTTGCTATTCTTCTCAGTTATTTTAAAAATGTCTATGCTCCTAAAAATCAGGATGCCTTATTTTGAACGTGGCCTCACCAACAGCTTTCTGTATTTCTAGGTTAGGGGAAGGCAAAACGTCTGAATCCCTGCAACTGACATTCCGAGATTTCCCACAAATACAATCTCTGTCAACTGAGAAGGGGGAAAAATAACAAAAACACTTAGTTAAAATTCTACCTGGTTTCCTTTAGGTGCGTGATATGAAAGCCAATGATTATATTTACATTTCAGTTACTCTCGAAGCCCTTGGTCTATTCTTTTTAACCCTTGACTAAGGATAGAAGATGACTTTCTGTTGTATGTATATGAAGGTGGTGCAAGGTGGCCTCTCTCTGGGTCTCTATCTGTTGTTCTTTATGAGAACCAGCTAGGTCTCTGCCTTCCCTGTACAGCCTACACAGCTAAGGAATTGCTTTCTTGGGAAAATGTGTGCCGCCAAGGGTTCTCGAGAGAAGACAAAGTGTGGGTGCCTCTCTTCCTCCTGTCATTCCAGGGAAAAATGTGTCATGGCTGGGGTGCGTCTGAGACCACACTGTTGCAGCTTTTTCAAAACCTGGACATGGCAGCTGCCTGGTGCCTGCAGACCTCAGCACCTCTGGGACATTGCAGTGCCTTCGGGGGGTCGACAGCGTAATGGGGAACGGAGCCCGATGGCCCCTCCTGCCAGGCGGGGGACGGGAGCACCCAGCCCAGCTAGTTCATTTTTGGGGCAAAGCATGCCCAGAACCATTTTCAGACAATCGCGATCCTTATACTTGGAGGAAGGAACCAGGAAAGCAGATTAGAATCTAACGAGACAGAAATAAATTGTAATCCTTGCAACCTAACTCGTGCATTAAGTTTGTTTTCCTTGATTTTTCTCTTCTATTTTTAGTTTTGGCGGGGGCTTATTATCTGAATTCACAAAGCCACGTTTCCAGCCTAATAACTGTGCTCCCGGAGGGCTTCACGAATGCTTTCGTTTTTTGTTTTTGCATTCCTGTTTCTGTTTGCCCTGGTTTGAAATCTCCCGTGTCCTTCCCAGTTTCCTGGGGTCGTTCTGCACAGGAGCAGCAAGAGGACTTCTCAGGGAACTCTTTCTCAGACCTATTTGCTCTACGCTGCCCTTCGGCAATGGAAGATCGGCTGCACGAATCGTCTAGAAACTCGGTCCCGTATTTCAATGCTGCGGGTAGGGTGGCTATTGCTAATTAAATTGTCAGGACTCTGGACAGGATATTGATGACAGTTCAGGCTCTTGATTCCAAAACTGTGATGTGCCCAGGAGCATGTGGCTCAGGTGGCGGGCTTTTTTCCTAAGGGGCAATGCCAGCTGCGATCGACTTTGCTGGCCTGTAAGAAGGATGCTGCGTGTCTTCCTTTCCTTCCGGGGGACCGGAGGCTTGCCGGCAGTGACATTTTGCAGTTCTTCGTGGGATTTATTGTGGTGAGAGTGAACTTCCCAACTTGTTCTCGTCGATGATCAGTCTAAATTGTAAACTGATTTGAGACCAAAAAGTGACCCGAAGGCTTGTTGCTGGGGCCTCGCAGTGGCTCAGGTTAGACTTGGTTAAGGGCAGGGTGGCACTGGCAGCGTTGGTGGCCCTGGGCTCCAGGGCGCAGGGGTAGCAAGGGGAGCATTCACTTTGCCTTCTGTCCCCAGCTTGTGCTGTGGAGACAAGGCCGAGATGGGTAAACCAGACAGGATAAAACATTCCATTTAAACAATGAGAAAGTAGAACAGACAAATCCTTTCAGAGAATAAAAGGAGAATTTTAAAGCTCTTGCCTAGGTAATTTGAGACCTCGAGGTCCAATTTTACCTGAACCTCCTGTAACGCGGAAAATCAGACGTGGCCTTGCACACCTGGCCTTACACTCCTCAACTGTCCATTCTGATGTGCGCAAATTAAAAAAAAAATCATTTTTTGAGATGTCATTAATCAGTTTTTATCATGTGTTTTATTTATTTTTAACAGTGATTTATTTTTAACTCATTGGAAAACGGATATTAAAGCGTTAGTATTTTTGATAATTTATTATAAAATCCTGTGTTTACCCCTGCTTAAAGCACAGAAGGCAACCAACGAATGCATACGTAAGTGGAACAACAAATCGATGTTTCTCTCTCGCCCCCTTCCACTCTGCTTCTAAAATCAATCAATAAATCCTTTTTTAAAAAAGCGCTGATGCAAGAGTTTTACCAGGAGTCAGAATAACTATGCTTATTGTGGAAAAGTGGCTGTTTCAGAGCCATGCCGACAGCCACCGCGAGCATTTAGTGCTGAAGCTGGAGATCCACACAATTTGTTTCCTCTAATGAAGCGTATACATGGGAAGTTCAGAACTCTGTAAGCTAACTAGAACACTTTATAAACATCTTATTTTTGGTCCACATCGCAGGGAGATATTTCTTATGCGAAAGAGAATTGTTCACTTTTTTCCAGCTTTTTTGAGGTATCATTAACAAACAAAATTATAGGATATTTAAGGTATACGTTGTGATAATTTGATGTACATATACATAGTGAGGATTTCCTCCATCTAAACAATTAACGCAGCCATCTCTCCCCTCACATATTTATTTTTCGAGTTCTCTCTTAGCAAGCTTCTATTGTATGCAGTGTTGTCAGCTATAAGTCACCTTACTTTATGTTAGATCCCCAGACCTTATTCATCTTATAGCTGAAAGTCTGCACCCTGTTCCAGCTTCTTATTTCTTCCACCCCCAGCTGCCGGCAACCACTCTTCTACTCTCTGTTCCGATGAGTTTGACTTCTTTTTTAGTTTTCATATATAAGTTATACTGTGCAGTATTTGCTTTCTCTGTATGACTTATCTTACTTAGCACAGCGCCCTCAAGTTTCATTCATGTTGTCTCAAATAGCAAGAAGTCCTTTTTTCTGGACGACATTCAGCACTTACTTATGAAGGAATAATATTCCATCTTACATACCCAGGTTTTCTTTCCCCACTCGTTTTTCAGTGGACGCGGAGGTCGTTCCCCTGTCTTGACTGTTGTGAATAACACTGCAGTGAACACGGGCGCGCAGATATGTCTTCGAGATCCTGTTTTTATTTCCTTCAGATATAAACCAAGAAGTGGGACTTCCGAGTTATGTGACAGTTCTGTTCCCACATCCCGAGGAACCTCCGTGCCATTTTGCGTAGAGGCTGCACCGATTCACATTCCCCGACCCGCGCACGAGGGTTTCCTTTTCTCCGCAGCTTCACCAACGCTTCTTTATCGCTTGTCTTTTTGATCATAATAATTCTAACAGGTGTGAGATGACATCTCATTGTGGTTTTTGATTTGCGTTTCCCTGATAATCAGTGATGTTAAGCACCTTTTTGTGTACTGGTCGGTTATATGTGTGTTTTCTTTGGAAAGACACCTATTTAGATCTTTTCCCCACTTTTTAATTGGATTGTGTGTTTTTCTGCTATTGAGCTTTGTGCGTTTCTTATCTATTTTAGATAGTAGCCCCTTATTTGATATATGATTTCCTCCCATTTCATAAGTTTTCTTTTCGTTTTGTTGATTGTTTCCTTTGCTGTGTAAAAGCTCTATATTTTGATATAGTGCCACTTATTTGTTTGTTGTTGCTGCCTTTGCTTTTGGTGTCAAATCCAAAAAATATTGCCAAGAACTATGTCAAAGAGTACTCCCTATGTTTTTTTCTAGGAGTTTTACAGAATGGTGTTAAATTTTAGTCTGTAATTCATTTTGAGTTGATTTTTGTGTACAGTGTAAGAGAGGGGTCCAGCTTCATTCTTTCGCATGTGGAGGTCCAGTTTTCCCAACCCCTTTTACTAAAAGTTTAGAATTGTCCTAAATGTCTCATAGAACATGGGTATTTATTTACTTAAAGATTGACTTGATGAGATAACGCTTTCGGCTTTGGCTTTTCTTTGAGAACTTTACCTATTTGAGATTTCTACCTGGACTATGTTCTGAAACATGTGAAACCATTGATAAGCTGGATATTATCTGGATTTATGCAACCTTTAAGCTTGCTTTAGTTTTTTCACTGTAACTTTTGAAATGCTAAAATGTTAGAAAGAATTTGTCTCTTGTTTGGTTTTGGATTATTTCTATAGTGGCCATTCAGCCCACTTTTATTAAATTAATCTATATTTTTTCTTTTCTAAACTATACAACATGAAGTTGATTATTGAGGGGCAAATAATGAATAGTGCATTATCTTTCATTGAATAGGCTTGTGTTTTGCAATGTTTAACATTTTTATATACTTTACTGTCAGTGATATAGTTCTGTTACCATCAATGTCAGCCCTCAGTTCTTGAGTCTGGCAAAAAAAGAATTCAGGGCAAAGAACTCTAGAACAAGGGGAAATTTATTTAGCATGCAAAGTAAAAGTATACTCCAAGAGAAGATTCAAGCAGGCTTCTCGGAGAGCCGCCTTGGCCTTTTAGAAAGAAAGTCACAGAAGCAGAAGAAGTGAGCCAGCTAGGCTGCATGGGCTCAGGAAACAAGTGACAGAAGCAAAAGGAGGATCCTTAGATCTTAGGAGAAATCAAGCAAAGATCTATGTTCAAAGAAGGAAGGTGCCGGCATGCTCTAGAGAGAGAGAGAATGCACACCAGGTCCTTTGCCTTAAGAGTTTTTATCTGTTTTCTAAAGGCGGGAATTTTAGGGAAGGTTTTGGGGGAGGATCTCAATGGAATATTCATCACCTTTCCAGGTGTGTCCTTTAATATGCTGATTCATCAAAATGAGGGTATAGGGTCAGGGTTGTGGTCTCTATTGATTGGTCAGCAGCACTGGGAGGGAGGGTCATTGGTCCCTGCATTCAGTCCTGATGCCAGTCATGTGGTGGCTTTGCCTGGTTTTGCTGCTTTTTGGGACTTGGAGCTGAAACACAACTGAGGCCTCGATGTCATCTCTAGTGTGACCAAAACTCTGCCTCTGTGGTCAACAGACCCAAGGCTTTGTTCCTAAAGTTATTCGATGCCAATCAGAGCCTCGTTGTGCTGAGGGCTAATGCCGAAGGGTGCGGTTGTGCAAGGAAGAGGGAGGCAGGGGAGTCGGGGGCCGGATGGGGCCCGTTTGAATCAGCCATTTGTCTGTTTCGCCATTCCGCTTGCCAAGGAATTTTCCTAGCTTCTTACTAGCCTGCTTCAGTTCTTTTACTTTGAGAATTTGAAATCCCGTGCATTGGAAATGCAAATAATATCATTCAAGGAAAGGAAAGGCCTTGGGTGTCTAAAGTATAGCAATCACCTTGAGGATTAATTAGGCGTGAGGTTGAAATGGCATATTAGATCTGGAATTCTTCCTTGGATTCTTATGTAGTAGCCAATTGGTACCACCTATTAACGGCTTTCGAGTTAATAAGAGGAGAGTGGGAAGGAGGTGCTGGTAGGGGGAGGATGACCAAGAGACACATCATGATGTCACTGTGGGGCCCAGTGCAGTGACACTGGTAAGAGTCTGAAGAGAGCCGAGTCTATGAGGAGACCACCGTAACTCCCCGCCGTGATACGGACCGGGTTGAAGCCGATTGAGAGACTCTCCTGTGAGCCAGATTTACGCAGGTGTTCCTTTTTTTCTAGTTTCTTTATGGTGCTTTGAAACCCTTTGAGGAAAAGGATCTTGCTGGCGGTTTCTTCGTTCATGCGTGTGTTTGATATTGCTACTTTACAGGTGTGGGGGGTTTGAGTGTGTCAGGTCTGTGTTAGGGTGCCACCTGCTTCCACATATTCTGGGGCTTAGTGGCTGCTCCGCACCTGTATTCTCCCCGCTCTGAACTTGAGCTCCCTAACAAGCTGTCTCTCCGTTGCCCCAGGCGTTTCTGAGTCATTAACTTTCCTGCTCCTACCGCCTGGCCAATAGGCCCTTGCTGCCTGCAGGCGCCACAGGGAAACTTGTTGCCCTGCTGGCAGAGGAAGCAGCCAAGGAGAAGTCTCTTGGTTGCACTGACCTCCTGAGAAGCCCTCATTATCCTATCTTCTCCAATAAGGATGTTTAACAGGCTTTTATATAGCCTGTTTCCAAGGAAATCTCACTCCATCTTCCTCTCCCGTGAACAAGGTCTTTATTTACTTTTTTTTTTTCCTTCAGACAAGTTGAATGCTAACACTCTGAAGTAATATTCAAAAAGTGTTCTGTGAACGATCTTTTGTTGTCGAATATAAAGCTTACTAAAACCTAGCTTTAGAACACATTGAAGTAAAACATAATAAAGCCATGATATTAAGTGCATTTAACACAGGAACTTCACAGAGGAACAAAACGAGCTTTGATTCCACTTGCTTTCATGGTGTCACCGGGAGAGGGAAAAACCAGTCCTAACGCCCTTCCGACCTCTGCCAACCAGGAAGCTTACTGCGAGAATGGGGTCGAAGGATATGCGGCTCCTTTGTGGTAACTGCTGTGCCTCCTGGGCTGTGGTCTGAGGGTCACAGTGGGGGGCCCGCTGCCCGGTAATCTTATGTGAGAACTGCCACTGGAGAGAATCAAAGTAGATGGCAGACGTATGCCTTTAGGTCCTTTTATTTTTTAATAGATAAACTTCTAGCGCAACTATTTTGTTTTTCTCTTTAAAGGGAGAATATGACGATATAATCTCATATATATTGACTATAATTATATACAGTCATGTATTAAATATTAAATATATATTATATATTGGCTGTGAATTATATTACTGAGACTATAGTATATATTCATATATGTTATCTATGATTTGTTTAAGTAAATCATATTAATTTAGTAGAAATATAGTAAGTCTTTATTTGCCAAATAAATTGTTCTTCCTCTCGCCCAGCTAGACATCTGGTGTTTTAATAAGTATCCAGAAATGTTATTATGTGCACTGAAAACATCCATACATCTCCAGCTGTCTAACGCACCTCATGACTCGCTGTTCCATGGTCCCGGTAGCTGAGACAGTGAGCGCTTTCGTAGGACCCCGCTCTGGGCTCGGCTTATCCTGCTGTGGTTTTGAGCCCTGAATGAATGTTTTCTTGTTATATAGGATTTTGTCATAATCATATTAAGTCAAATATATTTCTTGGAGTTTTGTTACCTATAAAATTACTTGATAACTAGTGGTCGGCCTTGTTTATCTTTTATGGCTCTATCCTAGTATATCCCATATCAAAATTTTTCTAAAATATGTTATATTCCCATTTAAATAACTATTTTTATATGTTTGTTTGAAGGGGAATTGTGCTTACAATTACCACGAACATGGCATTATTAGACATTACCATATACTCAAGAATAACTCATTTTGTCTTTTTTCCCCTTCTCCCTTCATGCTTTCTTTTTAATCCCTTATTTGTCAATTACAGTTGACAAACAATATTATATCAGTTTTTAGCACAGAGTCCCAAACAAGATGAATGCAAAGAGGCCCACACTAAGGCACAGAATAATTAAAATGCAAAAGCTGAAAGACAAAGAGAGGACCTCAAACACAGTAAGAGAAGAGCAGTTAATTACCTGCCGGGGAGCTCCCGCGAGACTGTCGGCTGATCATCGTGTATTCTTCTCTCTGTGATTGGCAACACCAACGTCCACGTCACTCAGCCCAGACACCCGGACCTCCTTTGCCTTCTGGTACCCATTCATCCCTCCCCAATTATTATCTGGTTGATCTTCTTACTATCTCTAATTTTATCACCTTCTCCCCACTCTTGTCTCCCCAGTTGGCCCCCCTCCTCCTTAGTTCAAATACTCATCCCTTCTCACCTCGATTATTGCAATTTCTGCCTAAGCAATTAAGTCCAGACTGGCTGGTCCTTATATAGACTTACCGCGCAGAATAACCACCCGGTGTATGTTTCCCTCGTAGAACTTCTTTTGGGTTTTTACAACTAAAACTGCATAGAATGTTTTCACTTGATCTTTGTATTGGAAAATTTTATACATTTTTAACTTAGCAAAAATACATCAATTTGAATGCCAACTGAAGGTCTCTGGCCTTTGATATCACTCGTTTGGTGGGAGCCTATGTTACTCTTCACAAAGTTCCGTGGGTTGGCAATTGTTTCGCTCCACCTGGAAATGACAAACGTTAGGCGTTTTGGCTGACTTATTACTCATTATAATTCTTTTCACTTAAAATAATGGGAAATGAGGTCCAATTAGCATTTTGCTGAAGAACATCAGAGCATCTTATGTTCGTGGGGTGTCAGTGTTACGGATGAGATTCCCACAGTTTCTCCCCACTGTTGTCTTGGAGATCTTAGTGAGACACAGATTTCACCCCCACCTCCTTCTGACTGAAGTTCAGACTCTCCCTCGCTTGGAGAAAGCCCTGCATTCCTCCCCGTGACTCTCACACCGCCCTTCTGGCAGTCTGTCCCACCCAGGACCACGCGGGTCTGAATCACCTGAGATGCCCATAAAAATAATAGTTCGAAGACTGTTTCCCACATGTGCAGAATCAGAGGTTCTGGGAATAAGGCCTAGGAGTCCATTCCCCTCCCCCAGGCTCATAAATGTGAAGACTGCCGACCTTCCCCTAAGCAGTAGCTGCATTCGGCCACCGAAGTTGCTTGTCCCTCCCCCTGGGGTGCCCACTGCCGCCTCCCCTGGCCCCCTCATAGTGTGAAGGGTGCATCAGGTCTGTGCGCCATTCGTCCTCATGCACACCTTTGTCTACCGTACCTGCCCCTTAGACCAGAGCATCTTAGTTATTTGCATGGGTTTTTTTTCTGTTGTAGACTTTCAAGAAAAGGAGCCATATTTCATCCAGTTTCATGTCCCCAGAACTTAGTGTGAAGCCCATGTCCATGTACAAGTATGTGACAAACAGATGAATAAAAGCCTTTACCTGTGAAGTCAGTAATCCTTGGAGACAGGACCTCTGTTTCTTTGTTGTTACATCGCCGATACAGTATACGTAGCATCTGCTCTGCTGTTTTTTCATTCCATGCTTAAGATGATGGGTTTAGTCACAGGAATCTCGTCCTAATCCCCAGCTTAGTGAGCCTGTGTTAGTGTCATCCCCATAAGCTCAGCTAAGAGGCCATGGCTGTGTGCTGCACCACGAGATCCTTGGTGGCTGTACCTATACTTGTGGTTGCAATGTCACCGCTACTGCCACCACCATAATGTACCCAAATAGTAATAATACTTAACTAACAATAGTGAAGTTTTTATTACTATTATTTTCAGTCATGATTGAATTTCTGTTCTAACTACAGCGATGCAACCTGATTTTCCATTCATATCCTGCTAAATATGGGAAGGGAATAAGAGAAAAAAAAACTTGCTCTTCTTAGTTTCCATGGAAATGGAGCCTTCTGTGTGTGTAAGCAGGAAAGGATGCTAATGGGAACCTGACAACAAACTGATTTTTCTCTCTCACCGCGTCCCCCCACAGGCACACACTTGCACACAAGCACTCATACTGACACACATCACGAACGTGCCCCACCAGGTTATTCTGACAAATTCTATCAACAGTAGAATAAATTTTTTAAAATTTTTAATTGTTGTTCAATTACAGTTGTCCTCATCTCCCCCCATTACTCTCCCTTATCCTACCCACCCCTCACCATCCATTTTCAATCCTCCCCTCCCCAGTCGTCTTTGTCCATGGGTCTTTTAGACATTTTCCCTGACTTGACCCTTCCAAATTTTAACAGTTTCTTCTGCTCCAGTTAATTTCTATTACCTAGTGGTGTTTTCCTTATCAAAAGAGATAGACACTGCCTAAATGATAAACATTTAGGAAATGAGAAAAGAGCAAATGCGTCACCTTTTCCCAATGACCACAACCCTCAGAGTTGTGAAGACTTGGCTTCTCTAATAACTGGTGTTTCAATAACATTCGAAAGTAGGTAGTGTTTATTCCTTATTGTCTTGCCAGTATACATTTTACGGAATTGTGTGCCATCCATTGGAAGGGTTCATTTAACTTGACAGACATATGGAGTACAGAGGTAACTCACTGCCTTATTTTTTATTGGTATGAATGAATTAGGTCATTTGTTGGGAGAGATTAAATTTCTTCTATCCTTTGAATAGCTGAAATCGCTTTTAGAAAAACTGCTCCCATGCCAATGGAGGCTAGGTTGATTTGACAATTTAATTTATAGTATTAATGCAGAAGATATTTAGTTCTCTGCCTGTGAGATTAGTAGCGAATATGTATTTTCACCTATTCCAGCTTATAATTTGGATTTACCATGGCTATTACTAACTTGGATTTTCATGTCTTTGTGAGTCATACCATTCTGCAGTGTATTTACCTTCTGGACCTGTATTAGCATTTCTGTAATCTTAGTAAGCGGTCATGACTACAGGTTGTGCTAAGTAACCCTTTCGGTTTTCACATACGCACTTGTGTTTAAATTGCTGCTGTTAGCACCGCCACCGATAGTGACATTATACAGCTTACATTTGACCCTAGCAAAAGTGAAACTTACAGGCAAGTCTTTGAGAGTCGTTCCAATTCCACTACTTACTCTTTCTGTCAATGATGTCTAAGTTTTGACACCCTGTTCAGTCAAGTATAATTTATTTTTTAAAATACATTTTGAATGGAGAGTAAAATGATAAGTTTAATGTATAACAATCTCTGTATAGAATCTAATCCTTTCACATTCAGGGCATTGTCTTTTTTCAAAGTGGCCTTCCACGACATCAAATTATTTAAATATCGCCTCTGTAACTTGTATATTTTCTTTAGACTGTGTATCAGAGTGGGTGGCCAGTATACTTCATAGAATGTAAGCACAGAAAGCATTTGTCTTCTCATTTTGTTTTCGGCGTTGCAGAAAAATTCTATAAAACTTCCAAGAAATGTGAAATTTCATTCGCTTGAAATTTAAAGTATAAAACTATGCCCTATAGTTGTTGTATTTGAGGAAAGGTAGTTTCAAAGTCCAACAACTTTGAACTCATGAACTTGAAATACTGTAAACTTGACTTGAGGTGGCCTCGCCAACTTGAGAAGCAAGGGACGATACGCAGTGACGAGAATATCCCTGGATATTCCTAGAGAAGACATCAAAATTCTTGAAAAACTTCGTAATACCCTCTAGAATGTTCCAAATGAGAGTAATTTCTGTTATACACTCTGAGATAGAGACCCTCAACTGCCCCGTTAGAAATAGGAAAATCTCTACCTATGAATTACACAGTCTTTTTGTTTTTGAAATTTTGTTTTTCCCACCTTTGCAGAAAATAAGAGATCGTAGGTGTTACCGATATTAATGAACCCGACTGTAGGGAATTTAGTAAATTACAATAGGTTTTTGGTACACGTTCCTTCTACAGAAATTATGAAAGGTGAAGGGACCGTAATGTGCCTGTCGATTCTGACTATGCTGCAATTTATCCTCCTCAGAGGTCTATTTCCGCTTTTGACTCACAGCAGCTACTGTGAAGCTAAATATAATGCAGTAACACTAATAATATATGCCAAATGTAAAGGGAAATACATTCAGAAATGAATAAAGGATGTTTATGAGAATTTCATCAACCATTTCAAGCCAATGTGTTTAACCTGTCGGTGCAGAGAGCTCGCCGACGGTGAGTTGAGAGCAAAATATTGCGCCTGTTGCCTTCCAGCTCACCGATTCCCAGCACTGTGTGTGCAATGGGGAAAGGTCACCGCAGTCCAAAACTGCCATCACAGGGCATTAAGGAGCATCCCGAGAATGGGGTTGTGGAAATGAACACTCAGGCCCAATGGAACACACTTCGCTTTTTCTTTTCTGTTGGTGGGACTCCTGTGTTAACGAGGTGTGCAAGGAGGGAAAACAAGTCAGGCAACTGAACCTCAAATGAGCAGAGGCACTTGTTCCCTAAATACCCAGCATTAAAGTAAACGTTATTTAAGTATAACACAGCAAACCCTTTTTTAAATTGAATTTATTGGGGTGACACTGGTTACCAAAATTACACAGGTTTCAGGCGCACAATTTCACAACACATCAACTGTACACCATATTGTGTGTTCACCACCACACATCAGGTCTCTGTCCATCGCCGTCTATGCCCCCGTACCCTCCTCCACCTCCCCCAGTAGCTCTCTGAAGGGAAATGCAAGTCTTATGACATGAACCACTATGACCACTCATAGTACCACATGCTCCTCGTACCGGGTATTGTAAGGACCTCTCAAAGTTTCGAACAGTTTATTTCACATACAATATGCAACCAGTAGAGATGCTTCTTCTGGATCCTGCTTCCCCACTGATGACTGCCCCAGCGCTGTCCCCGCTCTGCCTGGAACAGGAGGCTGGAAGACCCTGAAAACTGCCCTTGCCCCTTTTAGGGCTCACGGCTCGCCTGTCTCATAATTGTGCAATCCTCACCCCCAGGGGGATCTAAATTCTTTCCGCATTAGGAATAACAAATCTTCAAGCTGTTGTTTCCCTCAGCTTTTCTAGTCAAGATAGAATCCAATTTGATACAATTTCAAAATAAGAGATCGTGGGTAGTTCATCTAAATCTTTCTTTTATATGAAAGTCCATTGCATTGGTCTCTATTTAGCCTCTATTTAGCCTTTACTTGGTTAATACAAGAAAATAAATTAGACAGGGCATGGGGACAGGGTCCACACAGAACCTGCAGCCTGAGGTGGGTGCAGCCTGAGGTGAGCACATCCTGACGGCTTCCTGCTGTCGCACCGTGATGACTGCATGTAAACCGAAGTGGGTGACAGGGGAATTCAAAAGGTGACTGACATCACTGAGCACTGCAGTGGCCCTCCAACCCCCGTTCCAATCCTTTCTGCAAAAGGAAACATGAGAGACCTCGGTAGGAATTAACTGGGCAAGTTAATGATGTTGATGAGTATTAAAAAGTGTTTTGCAGAGTCAAGATACCTTTTCACATTTACCATTTCATTTAACCCTTTAAAAAGGGCCACGAAATAGACTAGGTAGCCATAATTTTAATTCCAGTTTTACAGATCAGTTTTCTGAGTTTGAGTTCCAGGTTCAAAACTGAGCGTGGCAGCCCCGAGATGGGATTCTGTTTTATGACGCACGGTCATTAGTTGATTCAGCAAATGTTTGATGAGTGATTAATTTATGACCTGGAGCAGGATGTAGAGTGTACAGCCAAACAGAGAGATCTCCCCCCAGGAGGATGTTGATACATACTTTTCTCCACCCATTTCCAGGGTCATAGTAGGGGACCCTTATGGATTAGTGGCCCGAGCATCCTCCTGGTTGTCTGGCCCCTCGACTTGACTTTTTATGAGAAACAATAGTAACAGAAGCGTCCTAATTTGGATTTGGTGGAACAACCCATAAAGTCCTCTCTAAAGAAATTACCTGCAGGCTGAGACCTGGCGGAGTTAGTCACGTGAGCAATGCAGCGAGGGTGTTCCGGTCAAAAGATGCAGCACACACGATGCGCTGGCCAGACTGAAGAGGGCAAGAAAGACGGACACTCAGACCAACTGGAGAGCCAGCGGCAGCCAGGTTCCATGGGCCCTTGCTGGGCCACCAAAAAGATTTGCCTTTTAACAAAAGAAGCTAAGGAATTGTTGAAATGAGAAATGTGATGGCATCTGATTTACGATCATTTTGGCCGCCATGCTGCGAACAGATGGAGGGACCAAGAAGGAAGCCAGGAGAGGTCAGTGTCCCTCTCAAACATAGGGCCTCGCAGGCATCTAGGTGAGAAATGGTGGTGGCTCCGAGGACCGGGGTGGCGAGGAAGAGGAGAAGTGACCGGGAGTGAAGGAAGTCTCATGGGGTC
The DNA here is from genome assembly GCA_004026545.1 of Mormoops blainvillei. Lineage (NCBI taxonomy): Eukaryota > Metazoa > Chordata > Mammalia > Chiroptera > Mormoopidae > Mormoops > Mormoops blainvillei. The sequence goes on from PVJD01007552.1 coordinate 81,025, forward strand.
ATGTTCCTGGAACCACGGAGAGTTACTGTTTCTCTTCTTTCTTTGATATCTCCCATCTCTGCGGTGCAGCCTTCCTTCCCTTGAAATTTCTGCGTGACGAGGGCTTCCTTAGCAGTTTCTTATAGCATCCACACATAGGACTTACTGTTTATCTGTAACTCCTCTTAATCACCAGTCCAACGTTTTGAAAAACATCACATTTTTCTTCAAAAAGTATTAAAATGTGAGCAATGAAGTGATTAAAATATAAATTGTTTTCACTGTAATAAAAATACTATAGTAAAGAAAGATAAGCCTTTTAAAAATAAATTTCCTGCTGAAAACAAAGGTAAGCGGGATTTCCTTCAACAGAGGCCACTGCTTTACCTCAGGAAAGCAGGTTATTAGGGACTATCAGGCGGGGTTTCTAAGCGGCAGTGATACATTTTAAGTGGTATTGGTGTAAATGGATTTATGCCACGTAATTTCTGAGCCTAATTTGCCAATTTGTATTCTTACTGGGAAATCAAGTTTAATCACAGTCCCAGGCTAATTCTCAGAGAAAGACAAATACCATATGATTTCATTCATATGTGGAATCTAATGAACAAAGTGAACTAACAAGCTAAATAGAGACAGACTCATTAGAGAGCAGGCTGACGACAGCTGTTGGGGTGGGGCGATTAGGGGTTAGAGGGATCAAGCAAAAAGAAAAAAGGACTCATGGCCATGGACAGCAGTGTGGTGATCGCAGGGGGACAGGGTAGAAGGCAGTTAAATGGTAATGGAAAAACTCAATAAAAATTTTTTTTAATTAAATAAATTGCACTTATTATAAAAATTGGATTTTGCTGCCTTTAAAATTGTATGCATCTTTTTTGGGTAGTTGTACAAGGTTGTGTTTTAAAAATTAAGTTTTTAGAAACAAATTACAATCAAAATTGGCTTTCCCCCTGAAAGTCTGGCAGATTAGTCTCTTTAAATTTGAATCAGCAATAACATATAGTGAACCAAAAATGTTTATAATATTTTATCCTGTTATCTCACTTTTAAAAATACTGGCTATGGCTAGTTCACTTTTTTTTTAAATAATTTGTACGAAGAAGATATTCTCTTTCCTGAGGACTCTGTGCGTGTGTGTCAATCTAATTTAAAATAACAGACGGTGGGTTGCTTAGTGCTTCCTTTTTCCGTATCTGTGGTCCTCGTCACTTGGGGATCACTCCCTCACATGACTTCCCCTTGCAGCCCCTTCGGGAACCGTGTGCCCCACGGCACCCTGGTAAATTCAACCTTTTGTTCTTCCTGACACATGGAAGGAGTACTGCACTGGCTTTAAGACACTCTGCTTTGTATTGAACTTGGCGAATTTGAGGATATGAATCTAATGAATCTACAGCAGACAAAGGATCTAGTCTCGCATCTGACATCTAGAAAAGCCCAAACCCTAGGCAAACTGGCGAAAGGAGAATAGGTAGTGGGGAGAGGGGCTGTGGCTTTGCTGGATGTTAGCTGGTCTTTGCAAAGGGTGTAACACTGGCTGGGTGAGCTCCTGAACCTCTCTGGACACTTATTTTATTTGTGAAAGAAATTTGATCATGGGATTACTGTGGGGACTAAATTAAATAAGGTAACAAAATGCTAGATGCATAGTCATTTTCAATAATTAGAACTTATCATGATTGTTGTTATTATTTGTCAAGCATTTAACATTTTTCCTGGTACATAATAGCTGCTTAATAATAATTTCGGTCGAAGCGAAACCCTAGTTAAATCGCTTTGGTGGAAATGAGAACTTACTGTCTCACATCACTGAAAGGTCCAGGGATGGTCCTAGTTCAGGTGCATCTGGAGAGGGGGCTGGGGGAAAAAAGTCAATCTCTTCTCCTCCTGCCCC